>JAPDVR010000010.1:4966943-5169443 GCA_026230005.1 Gila orcuttii | reverse complement strand
CCTTGTGCCACAAGAAGTCTCTGAGCTTCTAATGAATGTACTGCATCCAGTACTCTTCCTTTATTTATCATATTGACATGTCCTTCGAGAAAACGGCATCACAGATTGCTGTAAAGAACAGCATGATGGACAGATGGACAGTATTTCCACCAAAGCATCATCTCCTGTCATTATTATCCTGCATGGTTCCTCTTGGCATTTCAGGAAGGAAGGAACTTGTAAATGTGAGGCCCTCAGGTTTCCTTCACATGACTTTGGCTTGTTGGGCTCCTCTCTTCTGACATCACCTGCCACTGCGTCATCTCTCAGAAGCCCACCATGCAAAAAAAAAACAAGACCATCAAATAAATAAGAATATTCTTTGATTAAATAGCCAGCGTTAAAGTGCATGATAATAGTTTGAGTAGTTCAGGCAAGTTTGTTTAATTTCGTGGGGTTAGTTCTGTTCTTCAAGCCCATCTCCTGATCCTGCATGTGCATCAGTTTAATAACTGGGTCAAAAGAAGTCTGTCTTCTCCCCTAATATGACTCGCGATTAGTTGATATTTAAAGGGATAATTCACTCAAAAAATGGCGAGGACCTATTATGTTTATACTTAAATTAACTTTCTTTAGTGTGTGATGTTTTTGTTTGAGCATGAAAAAGCTCTGCAAAATTACAAAGAACAAAGTCACTCCAAAGGCAGTTATTCTCTATATCAGTGTCATTGTTTCTGAACTCCCTGAAACGCCTCCACTGTAGTCTTGAGTTTTCTTCCCGGAACGAACACGTCACAATATTAAATAATTCCCGTCCAAGGCATACGCAGAATAAAGGGATGAGGCCTGGTTGAGTTAGTTAGTAGTGTGTTGAAACTAGCGGTAATGGTAAGGGGAGTGAGATTTCTCCAAACACACTCAAAGCGGTTGACCAATCACAGCACACTGAACCAGCCGACCAATCAGAGCACATTGTGCTTTTCAGTAGGAGGGGCTTCATAGAGACAGGAAATAAACAGAGCGTTACTGATAGACTGGGAAGAGAGGAGCTGCAACAATGTCAAATATGTGAAAAATAAGGAACATTCAAGCATGGAAACCTATTCTAGTTGAGCCCGAAAACAAAATCAAGACTCTGTAAAAAGGCATAATAGTTCTCTTTAAAATTCTGTAATTTTAGTCTCTCTAAATCTGCATGACTTTCTTCTGTGGAACACACAAATTTCTCAGTGATCAATCCAATGAAAGTCAATGGGGTGAAAAATAGCAACATGGATCCATACACATTTGAAACAACATGAGGGTGAATAAATTATGTCAGAATTGTCATTTTTGGGTGAACTATCCCTTTAAGACTATGATCTTTCACCAGGTTATGACCTTTAAATGAACGCCTTTCATCACCCCTATAGAAATCAATAGATCATTATTTTTCCCGTCTGATCATTCGACCGGTGTTGTCTCACACGTGACCTTAACCTCAGCCATGTACAGACTTGCCACTATTTTGAAGATTTGAGTAAACTAGAAGTCATTGAGACGAGCATTGATGCATGATCTTTACGTTAGTATCTATGCATGCAGTTTATGGGACAGGATCTAGCTTTATATGACATGCAGTTCAGGTAACAGACAGCATGGAGGGGTTGTAGGGAATACAGCCTTGCTGACATAGCTAGAGCACACTGACCATGTGTTTACGGTACAACGGTGGACCTAAGAGATTGTTTAGGCCACTTGTCATAGCATTGATTCATCATTCTAATGGACCGAACTGGAGTTCACAATTTAAGCAGAATTTTCTACATTTATTTTTCCCTCGCATCTTCACAGATTTCAATATATGCTGTTGGAAAATCTCATTCTCCTTTCTACACATTTGTTTCTACTGGACTGTATTTGGAAAAAAAAGAAAACACTTTTCAGTAGTTCTTGTTTCCTACACACACTCTCTCTCTCTAACGTTTCTGTCCCTTTAAACAGAACACTGAACCTTTCAGGCATTAAGTAATACTTTTTTTCTTCATTGATATGATTGCAACTGCTAATGTGAGAGGTAACTTGATCCATAATATGTATGTTTTACTCTGACATGATTGTAAAAAAAAGAATAAATCCAGATTTTGTTTATGAAAAACAGGTGTAACGGATCTCTATAAATAATTTACAGTAATTTAATGCTTTTCTATATACATTTTGATAATGTTTTTGAGTTTGTGAGAGCGAAATCTGTATCTTTAAACATGAAACGTACTGTCAAACTGGACATCTGATGATAGGTTGATGAGTTAAACTGGATTTATTAAAAATATCCATGTGACTGTGGCTGTCACCAGCAGAACTATAATTAAAACTTTATAAATAAACTATACTATAAACTTAACTATATAAATAACTGTAAACACACTACCAAAAGTTTGGGTCAATAAGCTTTTTTAATGTTCTTGAAATAAATCTCTTACGCTCGTTTAGCAAATTTAGCATCTGTTTTAATATATTTTAAAATGTAATTTATTCCTGTGATCAAAACTGAATTTTCAGCATCATTACTTCAGTCTTCAGTGTCACGTGATCCTTCAGAAATCATTCTAATATGATGATTTGATGCTCAAGAAACATTTATTATTATCAATGTTAAAAACAATTTTAGAAGATATTTAAATTTCTGTGGAAGCTGTGATACATTTCATTTTCTTCAGGATTATTTGATTAATACAAAGTTCAAAAGAACTGCATTTATTTGAAATTGAAATTTTCTGCAACAATATAAAAGTCTTTGCATTAATCGAATTAAGACTGCACTTATATATGGTAAGATAAAATGTATTATAACTATTATTAAAACAATAAATGGGGTCTAATTATTACCCATACACAAATCTGCAAGGGTCTGAATGTGTCAGGCAAAACTGAAATGGCCTACAGTGTCCACCAAAAAAGTATTTGGGCTCTTTAAAAAGTATAACTGTCATTTTTTTAGGAAACTAAATATCAAACTAAGTGGCTTATAAAACAATGTAAGAGCAGTGTTCAAGAATAAGACAAAGGCATAAATATTTATTTATTTATTTGTGGAAATGAAAATTGAGAGCCGCTCCACTAGAGGGCGATACACTTTAATCTGATTTGAAACCCACAGTATCGTGTGACGTAATCCTCTCCGTTTCACGTTTCACCAGGCAGGCCCTTATCTAGAGGTCTCCGTAAATAAAGCTATTAATACAGTGTATTCAGAACTAACAGTCGTGTGTGTGCGTATATAGTGATCGATGAGTGTTCAGTGTTTCAAAGATCCTCTCACGGAGAGACGGACGCTCGGGTAATGATGATGTCGGGTGAGTCACTGCGCGTCCCCGATGATGATGTGGACTGTGTTTGGTTGGAGCTTTAACACACTTTTTGTGTTTACGAAACTCGTGAGCTCATCAGCTCTCTTACTTCTGTGTGTGTGTGTTTATCGGTTTATTCCTGATGAGAGTTAGCGAAGTCAAGTCATTTGTTAAGCGGCGGAAGTTGTTCTAGTTTATGTTTGTTTAACGGTTGGAATTTTTCAGCGATAAGACAAAACCCGGTAAGGTGATGTAAATAATGCTTTGATTGATAAACATTGTTTACTTTAATAATAAAAAAAGACATTTAAATAGCTTTAGAGTAACGTTAGTTTGCTACGTTTTGTTAGCTAAGTTACCTGTAGTGTAGCTAACAACTGTTTATGTTTCACTGAAGTTTACATTATTGTGTAAGTTAGCTTGACAAACACTGAAGTAACCTCCTCATGGTTTTTAGTTGTTGTTCTAACACTGTAGCAGTGATGTACTTGTTTATATTACTGTTTTTTTTTTTTTTTTTTTGAACACGTAACTTCAACTTGTATTGATTTATCACGTGATAGCCCAGGTCATAATAATTGTCAATCTTCAAAATGCCTGTCAGCGTGTCTTTATCAGTCTATGGTATTTATCAGTGTTTACATGACGTTCAGCCTCTTCGTTTTTTCACGTGTCTCTGTAGACACTTAGGATGTTTTGCTGCTCTGAGGAAAAGTATTTTGGAGCTATGAGTCCCCAGTGATCGTCAGTTGTGCTGCTTTATAAACGCATGTGCATCAGAGTGATGGAGAGTGACTGTAGGATCCCCATGTCCTGTCTGAGACCCCGGATCCTGGCCCTGCATGCGCTATTCTGGGGTTTAGTGTCTCTCAGGTAAGAAAAAAACATTCAAATTGATTCTCTCCTAATGCTAAACAAAAGCTTTGATCACATTTACTCATTCCACGTTTACATTTTTTTTTTCTAGAGTGTTTGGTGCAGCTCTTCTTAGTGATGAGAAAGCAGCAGGTACTTACTGTACAAACATCAGGATTTCATCAAAGATTGTTCTGCTAGAGCGTACCAAGTTAATATAATAATAATCCTCGTGTGTGTTTTCTTTTGCAGTTGCAGGGACCAAGGCAATGAGCGCTCCATGTTGGCAGATGGAGGAGTTTGTGGTGGCTAAAGAGTGCAGTGCATGTGAAGGTTTCCATTCGGTGAGTTTCTGGGATGTCCTCGCACAAACACAGAAGTTTAGGGTCAGTAAGATTAATTTTTATGTTTTAGAAAGAAGTCTCTTATGCTCACCAAAGCTGCGTTTAATTGATCAATAAAACCGTAACACTGAAATATTTTATTCCTTTAAAGCTGAATTGATCCTTAAACATGATCCTTCTGAGATAATTTTAATGTGCTGACTGTTGTACTGATTAAGAACAGCTTTTATATGAAATAGAAATGTTTTAATTAATTATAAATGCCTTTACTGTTGTTGTAGATCAATTTAATGCTTCCTTGCTGAATAAAAGTATTATTTCTGTTTATATATGTATGTACTATGTGTAGATAGATTGTGAATTGTGATCGTTCCAGAAGAAGCGCGTTTTTCATTTGTGAGATTTAATTGAAAAGTTTCCTTTGTTTGCTTTGCAAACCCTCTTTTCAGAAGTCAATACCAGCCTGCAGCCTAACAGGATTTGTAGAAACGATCAACTGCACTAAGTCTAACAGAGAAGAATTCAAGAGGTGAGTGTTTCTAATATATATCCTATTCCGGGGTGCGTTTCCCAAAGTTACCAACACAGTTCAATGGAACATAGTTGGCTACAATACCCAGGTCTCTGTCCATATATTTTTATGCAAATTTTAAACCACAAGTAATGTATTACTTTTAATAAGTTACAGTTGCTTCCCCAATAACTACAACTTAAATATCTGTTTTGTGCTAAATTGCCCGAAAGTGATGATTTTGTAACTATATAGTCAGACACTTGCATGTGGCATTACTATTAACATTCACCAAAATCAAGCTCAAATGGAGTTACAAGTTTTTTGACCAGTGAATGTCAGATGTGTGTTTTATCCGTCATTAGAACATCTGCATCTGAGGCAGTAAGTGCATCACATTACATTTTCATCATCTTACAGGTTATAAGGTTTATTGTAGCTATGTGGACGCTCAGTGTTTTCTGTCATCTGGACAAAATCTCATGTTATAAAAGATGAAGTGCTTCGTATAGGCTATGTGTGAATAAAAGCCTAAATTCAATCTTCAGAATCAAATAAAGTGATCGTGTCTCTTCAGAAAATTTGGACTAAACCGCTCAATTCATATAGATTAGTTTTACGATCTCTTTATGAACTTTCTGAAGTGTCAAAGTGGTAGTCGCGTAGCTGTCAATAGAGGGACAGAAATCTCTTAGACTTCATTAAAAAGATCAGAACGACATGAGGGTGAGTAATTAATGACAGAATTTTCATTTTTGGGTGAACTATCGCTATTCAATGACAAATGCTATACTAAAACGCTCTTCTTTGCTCCTTAAATACATAAAGCATTAGCCTTTTTATTTAAATGTATATATACAGTGCCTAGCATAAGTGAACACACCCATGCTAAAGTTGACTAAAAAGAGGAATAAAAAAATCATCTTTTGGAAATTGATCTTAATGCCTTAATTTAAAAAATGAGGAAAAATCCAACCTTTAAGGACACCAATTTTCTTTGTGAATGAATAATGTATCGTAAATAAATAAATGTTCTTCCTTAAAATACAGTTGGCAAAGTGCAATTTCATGTAGGCTAATAGCTGGTTTGATTTGCATTGAGAGATGATCTTATGGAAAGTTCCCCATGCCAATCTCTAGATATGGTGAAGGGTGTGTGAAGATGTGGGGCTTTTTTAATTCCAAAGGCCAAGGGAACTTTATCAGGATGCATAGTATCCTGAATCCATGAAATAACTGGCCTTTAAAAATAAAAATCTGCCTGACTCTACGGGAATTTAACATAGGGGTGTCCTGACTTACGCAACCTGTATTTTAAGGAAGAACATTTATTTATTTACGATACATTATTCATTCACAAAGAAAATTGGTGTGCTTAAAGGTTGGATTTTTCCTCATTTTTTAAATTAAGGCATTAAGATCAATTTCCAAAAGATGATTTTTTTTATTCCTCCTTTTAGTCAACTTTAGCATGGGTGTGTTCACTTATGCTAGGCACTGTATATGTGTGTGTATGTGTGTTTCTTGAGTAAAGAAACGCTGCACTTATTCAAACAACCAGTTTATTTACCCTTGCATTACAAACAAGCAGAGACGCTCCAAAATGTGTGCATCACTTCATTCTGATAGAGGTGGGTGGAGTTATGAGATTTGACTGACAGTTTGAGGATCCATTAGAGTTACGAGGTTTAGTCAAGTTCTTTTCAATACTTTTCATTTTGCTAAATATTTGCTTAACCCACAGACAAACGTAAAGGGCGACCAATTATTTCTGGCTCACTATAATTCTTCCTTTGGTATTCCAGAAAAATCATACTAATTGAATTACTTTTTCTCATTGTTTTCCATTCAGCTGTCGCTCAGCCAAAATGGAGGAGCATCTCTTTTGGAAGTTTGAGGGCACGATGCTAGCTCTCACTGTTGTGTTTGCAATAATGGTGGTCGTAAGGCAACGCTCACTTGACCGCCAAGCCTCAGACAAGGTTCGGAGACAGATAGAATGTATTTAGTTGACCGGACCAAAAGTTAAGGGTGTTATAAACTCTCAGAAACCCAAAAGTTCATGGAGACTTCCAGACTTTATCACTGGTTTATTCTTACTGGACGCACAAAGACAAAGCTCTGAACGGACACGGTGTGCTCTTATTCCCCCAACTGACATCACTGGTGGATGATGCTTCTCTGCAGGATTTAACTTTAGTGGACTACATGTGAACATCCATTCAAATCAACAAACAGTATGCAAGACAGGAGTAAGACCGTCTCTATTTTGTAACAGAAGATGTACAGCTCTGCAAATACCTGTTCTTTCAAATGCTGTGAAGGTGGTGTGTGTGTGTGTAGATTGAATATGGGTGTGTGTGTTGCATGTTTTAAATAATCCTGAAGCACATCAAGTATTTTGTTAAACTGAGAATGAACTTTATGGGGAAAGTCCTGAGACAAGAAATCATTTTCCTCAGTATGGGTTTGTTAGACAGAATGAGTTTGTGAATATCAAAGTTTTGTTTTTTGTTCATTTTGGGAAGTGCTACACTTCCTGACTTTCTCCAAACTGACACTCAATTTATTAACATTGACATGTTTCTTCCAGGAACATAAAGTAGTTTAATTAATCTTATATGTGCAGTTGTCATTTGTTAAATCCTTGTTTTCAGTGTAAACTTTTATAGAGACTTGTAGGTGCCCTTTATTAAAGTTTTAATTTTATTTTTATTTTCGGTCATTGTGTTTTACTTCCAGTCTTTGTCCTCATGAGTTGGGATTTTATAAACAATAATGTGAACAAATGTCTTGGTTCTCAAAAATACCAGCTTTGTATTCAAATTTGATTGATATATGCAAGACTGCATTTATAGTGTATCTTGAAGCTGCTTGACTTGATGGGATGAAAAGGATAAGATTTATTCAAATTCATTATTTGTAAAGATCTTCATAGCAAAATATCAATATTGTGTCAGCTTCTTGTTTATTGAAGATGATATTGCAATGAATTTGAGAGGTTTTGTTCCATCACTTTACGCTCCTGGTTTTGGGTATAGAACTTTTCCCCATTTGTTTATTTATTATTATGATTGGTTTAACAGAGTAATGCCTTTTTGCTAAGGCTGATTGGTGGTTTTAAATTCCACAATTTAAAAAGGAAGCCATGTGAATTTCATCCGGCTTTATTCTGTAGTCAATTCTAATGATCTACCTAAAATGTAAAAGGTATTTTCATGAAAGATGTGTGACACTTTCTGTCTTTGATGGACAGAGAAATAAATGGGAATTAGGAATTGTTTGTCTGGTGTCACATGATTCTGTCATGGTGGAATAAAATGTATATTGTGATCAAAGTAAAAAAAAAGCGAGATCACAAACTCCATAAAAAGAAATGAGAGCACTTTGATCCTTTTGGGCAGGAGCAGATGTGGCCATGCTGAGAATATGCCATGGCAGAACAAAACTTTGCTGTGTTACACTGTGGAAAGGAAGAAAAGGACAAATGGTAAAAGGTATGTTCCTCGCAACTGCACACACATTTGTTTTGTCTGCACATTGATTTGAAGCCAGGGACCTGGGATGGAATTGTATCATTTGATTAAAAGAAAACAAGAATAAAAAATGGCCATTAAATCCTCACAATGAACCGAAAATATTACTGTAAATCTCATGAAGTACTTCAAGAAAATAATTTCGGGAAAGGTTTTTAGTTGACCTTTAAAATAAAAAAAGTAAGTTGGGAAGGTCTGTCTTCTTAAATGCTAAATGTTGCATGCTACTTTACAATCGTCTTTGTCACAATATTCAGACTTATAATAAGCAAAAGACAAATTAAATACCAGAATTGTTATCCTCCTCCTTTTCAGACGTCTACATACGCCTGGAAGACGGTTGAACTTTTTCTTCAAAATAGGCACGACCTGTCTTTGAAGATATTCTTTATGTTCTGTGACATCTCTTGTCTGAAACAAATAGCACGTTTTCCGATTATCTAATGAGCCGAAATCAAAAGTGCACGCGCAAATTTTTACTCACCTCTTCAATCGCGTCATCAATGCCCGGTCTAGTCGGCTCGTAGTCTGGCGGTCTTGAATCCACGCCACTGATTTTAGAGTAAATGTATATAACACAGTGAATTGCTACGAGAAGTATAGGTAAATTTGTCATTGTACTTTTTTTTTTTAATTATAGTCACGTAGGAGAGCTTGCTGTTGTTGCGAGGGATCTGGCACTAGTTTCCACGCCGTGGGATTTAAAGGTTCTAACCTGTTCCTAGATTATATAGTTTATATACATAGATGCCTCGTTAGCGGCTGTTTGTATGGGCTGCGATAAGTAGCCTAAACTATCCGCCATATTGGAACGGTCAAAGCAAAATCGGGTCCTCTCTCGAAATCCAACTATCAGTTAATGGTTATATACGAACGATATTTATTTAAAATATGTATAGCTTATAGTGCATAAAACAAATTGAAAATACTTTCACTTGTTAAACTGTTAATTAATAAATAATAATAATAGCCTATTAAGTGAATAATTGAACATCTTTACATTCTTTTTATAACAAATATTTGGACATTTAATACTTAATTTAACATGTAATTACATTAAAGATGAGAATTAATACAAGTAGCCTATGGTAAGTGCAAATGCGTGTATAAACTAGATTATCAGCCTAATCGAGTATTTGTATGCTGTGATAGTACATAAGCTAACTAATACAGACATTAATGGTCATATGTAGTTCAAACAGCATTTATCTCAACATGATTTTGTAGGAATGTAATCGGGTGCAAAAGAGAGTGCCTATTAAGTGCATATGACTATTAAAAGTAATTTTAGCCAATGGAATCGGGTCCTGACAGAGGGTATGTTCATGCCATGTTGTAATTCCTACTGCAATTACATGATTTCAGTTACTTAGATCGTAATTACAGCTTGTAAGATGGGAATTGTTTGATAGCTCCTACTTGTACCAGGTGACTGCTGTACCACCTGACCGCAGCAGATTCATTTAGGCGTTGAAAGTGGTGCCACTGCCAACGCATAATTCCCAGTCCGAGGACATGAACAGCTCTAAATAAAACGTCACGTGTTATCATCTCGGTAATTATACCACATGGCCTGAACGCAGCAAGAGACACGATTTCGAGGAGGACCTGATTTAAAAATTTAAATCGTACATTGAGGTAATCCATATAAAAACACAAACTAACACATTCTCACCTGTGAACGCTTATCCCATTGCTTCTTGAATTTAATCTCTAAAACCAGAAACCAAGCAATGTTGTGGCATCATTGATTCTTTCTGTGAGTGACGACACACTGACCGTTCCAAGATGGCCGGAGCGCCGACGTGTCTGGAGCGGTTGAATGAGGCATCTACATATACATTTCTATGGTTGAAGAGATTTTCTAGTGTTTATCGCGGCCAGTAGACTACATGTTGACAGATTTCACTTTACGCAACTCATGCGTCGCGTTTGCGACATTTCCTTTCTTTCATAATGACGACGACAAACCCGTGGAGAGATCTCACAGTAATCCTCTTTGTTTCAAAGAGGATTTAATAAAACAGAGCGTGTTGTTTTTGTCTGAATCCAGGACTAAGCTCTTCAACCGCAGATCTTTTAATATAAAAAATCTTTACATATGTTACATAAAAAAAAACATCGTTTTCAACTGTTTCAGTAACCACAGAAGTTATTTAGCCAACAAGTTTGTCTGTAGCCTATCGGAATATAGGCTACACTCTAAAAAATGCTGGGTTGTTTCAACCCATGTTTGGGTCAAATATGGACAAACGGTTTGTTTTAAATTTAATTCTAAATTCTAAATTAAATTTGAAAAAAAAAATCTAATCAATGTTTGGGTTTGTCCATATTTGACCCAAAAATGGGTTGAAACAACCCAGCATTTTTATAGAGTGTATAATGCCATTGTCAGTGTAGGCTATCATATAGGCTATTTAACGTTACATATCACAATATAATCACAAAACGCAGTCGCTTTTCTAAGTTAAGAAGCTGCGCTAAACTCGCCAGAAGACATTGGTGGTTGCGCGAGAAAAACCTCAGATTGCGGCCCGAAAATGACTGACATAAATTCTATCAACCTCTGAAACCCTAATCCAATGATTCATGGTGATTCAAATAAATGGTCAGGAGTATTTCAGTTGTTGATACTGGCACTTGTTGATCATTAAATATCGGAGCCCTGTAATAATATTCACCAGATCTTGTTCTAACAGTGTTTTTATTAAACATATTTAAATTATAAATTCACAGTGAATGTAGACATGCCTTACATTTAGACAATATATAGAATGAATGAGCCTTAAATAGCCTCCATTTTATTAACAAAAAATAAATAAACACGTTTACACATCTAGTTTATAGTCAAAAGTATACGAACAATACAGCTTCAATACATCACCAATGCCAATTAAACTTAAATAGACGAGGTTTCCCACGCGTCGCGGTCACGAGCTTCCTCGCACAGAGCCTGAGAGAGAGGAGAGTTGCTCGAGAACATCAGTAGCAGCGCAAGAAGAAACTATTGCAGGCTGTTCCTCGCAGACAGTCGCAGAGTCTCCCGATGCGCGGTCCGTGCTTCATAGCGCAGCGCTCGCCAACATCACACTAACACATGAAAGCACATGGGATATTTTTATAGGTAACATCTTGCTTGCACTTGGTGATGAACACTATTCGTAAGATAATCGGAAGAAGTAGAAGAAAAAGTGGAGTAATGTGTTTACCCTTGGAATGACGCTAGCTTTTTTCTCCACAGATATCCGATTGTCCTGATCTCCGTCCAAAAGTTCCTCGAGCGCTTCAGTCTAAACGCAAACGCCGAGAAAGCATTAATTCGGAAGACAGATTAGAAACTAAACAGAATTTAAAGATGCATTTCTGAGGTAGTCTGATAGATAGCCTATATCCAAGTAAAAAAAAAAAATAAAAAAAAAAGTTAGTATACTGTGATAATTATTGTAGTTACAGCAAATTACGCGGTTTCCAGTTAGTTTCAAACATTCTAAAAATGTTGGGTTGTTTCAATCCATGTTTGGATCACATATGGGTTAAAAAGTTTAATTAAAAAAAGTAAACCAATGGTTTAGAGGGAAGCTTTTCCATTTAATATATTATAGAGAAGTCAGCCCTCTTCTTTTTTTTTTTCTTTTTTTTTTGTACTGCTCGCAATGTTTTTCAGATTATGCTGAAACAGTTTTTTTTGTTTTTTTTTTTTACATCAACAGGTTAAAACTGTATTTGCTGAGTTCTGCTATATGCCACTGTGGGTTATTCTCTCACCAGGTCTCGTTTGATGAACTGCTCCTCTTGTGTGGTCAGTCGGTTGTCCAGTGACATCTGAGCCCTGCAGACGCACAGCAGCGCGAGGAACGCGCCCAGGTAAGCGGCCGCGCGGACACTGTCCATGGTGCTGAACGCGTGAGTCAAAGCGGAGGATTTAAAGTGAAGAATAATCCTCTTTATTACTACTTTCTGCTTCAGCTAAACCAGTGTTGAAAGTTTTGCTCGGCTCTTGTGCTCTGGCTGCCGCTTGCTATTGCTTCAGGTTGCTGGGAAACTTTCTCTATTTATACGATGTTCCTTCTGTCTGATGTATTCACGCAACAACGTCACCACATACGGTTTTTTTTTTTTTTTTTTTTTTTTTTTTTTTTTTTAAAGAAGAACCAGCTGTGAGTCAGTCTGAATGAAACACGACATCGCTTTAATTAATTGAACACAAAGAATGTTTCCTTTATGCACTCTTAATAAAGGTTCTGAAAGGTTTATTTTGTTTTGTTTTTTACAATCATGACATAGAAAATCCATTTTGAGGTCCCCAAAGGACCTTTCAGTAGTTAAAAGAACTATTTTTCTTCTTGTTAATTATAAATAAATAATTTCCACTATAAAGAAATTTTTTGTGCATTTGAAAGTTTCAATGGATGTGAAACGTAGATGGAACCAAAGATGCCAAAAGACCCTTAATTTTTAAGTGAATGTTGGTAAACATTGTGACATGAAGATTGTCACCAGAAAGTACAGTATGCCCTTATAATCCTTCCTCTCTCTCTAAAATTACTCATAAGCATTTATTTAATTCACATGTAAAAGCCGGTCTCCAGATTTCATCTGTTCATTATTGTGTCAAAGATTGTGTGAAATGTTGGCAACAGTGATTACAATAGTTAAAAAGTCTACAACAGTAAATTCATGCAATTAACGAGCATTAATGACAGGTCTTTTAATGAAGAGTTTTATGAATCCCCCGTTTCTGAGTGGACAGTTACTTCCACTGATGTCTGGAGGGTTACACGCTGCTAACTGGCAACAGCTGTTAAACTATATGTAATTATCTATAAAGATGAATATATCAAGTCATTGCCCATCTATATTCTCACATATTATCTGTGTCCATACACACACTGGTTTGTGACCTAAACTCCTGGACAAAAAAATAAATAAATGTAACTGTCTAAACCACAAATTACTGGTCAGGAAATTAGCAAAACGTAAGCAACTACACTATACTTAAAAGCCATTGCTGTCTCAGAAAAACTTCAAAGACAGAATGAAGTTTTTGGCAGAATATGGGAAGTTGTGTGTGAGAGATGAGACGTGCATGGTGACGCTCCAGAGCGACGTCTTCGAAAATCTGCTGAGAAAATAATAAATGCATCTCTACCACAGTGAAGCATGGAGGATTTTATGCCGCTGTGTTGGTGAGCTTCACTGTAAAGCGTCATTTAATGCTTTGGAGTACAGGAGAATATTGGCTTGCTTCCCACAAATGAAACGTTATCTAAAGAGGAATGATGAGAAGAGAACAAGATAATGCTCCTGCACACACTGCAAAGACAACCGAGAAGTGGCTTGAGGAACCCATCAGGCTCGTGTTTTTGGCTGGTCAGAGTCCAGATTTACACCCTATAGTGAATATTTGGTCTCACATTAAATTCCAACAAACTGGGAGACGTTTTTCAGCAACTCATGAACTATCTGAAGCCATTTACATTGAGTGGAACAACACTCACTCTTCTTCCTGTAAAATCTGTCTGTAAGTTGGGAAAGGCTATTACATGCTAAGTTACTTTATCTACAGTATATTGTGCAATTATTATTGCTAATTTCCTGACAAGTGATTTGTGATTAAAATGGTTAAAAACATAAAAAGGCCACTAAATATTTTTCCATTTTTACCTTGGCCCTTTTTTCTTTTCTTTTCTTTTTTGCCCATAGTGTATATTTTCACAAGTGCTGATGAAGGAAGATATCGTCAGATATTGTTCTTCATGGAATATCTGCTTTATGTCTATGACCTATATCCCATCTGTCGATGGATCAATTTTCATCCTTGTTCTGACCTTTGTATGCCAAGTTTTACTTGAAACGTGTGTGAAATGTTCTGTGTTAGGGATGCAATATTGGCATCTTAAATTAATAGACAGAAAAAATCTATGAAAAAGCCACAGAAAAGAAGGAAAGCAGAGTTAGTATGCAACATCGCAAGCTTAAATAATTGTGCGATGTCAAAAGAAGCACAATATATTTATTTATTATTTATCTCTTAAGTTGACTTTTATTCAACATAGTTTTGCCTTTTGTCAGTTTATTATTTTAAAATAATTACCTGACAAAGATGAACTAAAGAATCAAGCAATGATTACATTGGAACCGAAATATGGAGCAGGTCATTTTTAATCCCACAGTTTATTGCTAAGAATGATAAATTCCCCTCGTTACTCTTTATTTGACTCTTTCCCCCGTCTTGAGCAGATCATGACAGGATGAAGACAGCTTCTCGACAATGTCCTAGATTCTGATGCGGTCAGATCTCTGACATTTTCACCACCTCAGCGTGTCTCATTTCTCTCTTCTCATCTTCTCAACAGCTCGTAATTAAAGCTCCGCTCTTCTAATGCCAAAGCTCACACTATTGTGAAAACCTGTGAACATATAAGTGGCTCATATCATCCATATCAGATCCACATCAAGACATGATCTACCACTAGTCCTCAGGGAAATCATCTCTTCTGTCATCTTAACAGAGCTCATCATTTCTGTCATCTTAACAGAGCTAAGACTGCTTGCATGCTTCATGTCTGTACAGAAATGAGGGTATTTGTATTTATATTATATGTAATACACTGAAATCCATTCGATTGCTATCTAGCTGTTTATAAAAGTGACTAAACTGATCCACTTTTAACAGTAAAATCAGTTTAAAAGTCTTACTGAAGATAAACCAGTCTAATAACATCGTTAAAACTGATATTTTACTTTAAATAATAGAAATTAAAGTTGATATTTTAAACATCTGATATCCTTATTGATAACCCACTTTAGACATTCTACTAACTATAAGTAACTTTGCAACTACATGTCAACGAACTCTCATTAGAGTATTAGTAGACTGTTAGGTTTGGGTTAGTAGAATAAGTTGATATGCAGTTGTAGAGTTACTTCTAGTCAGTATAATGTCTGGGGAGCATCAAAATAAATAGTTAGCAGTAATTAAGCAGACAGTCTACTAATACTCTAATGACTGCTAGTTGACATGTAGTTGCAAAGTTACTTATAGTTAGTAGAATGTCTAAAGTGGACTATCGAAATTAAGTGTTATAGACCTGCTATCACTATTAGAAAAAAGGTTCATTGGGGTTCTATATAAATAGAAATGCCTTAAATGATTGCTTGATACTTTTAATGTTAAACAGGTTATTTCATTTTTTTCTAGTGAAAGTGTTTACGAACTGTTTAATTGGTAAATTTAATTAAAATAAAAAATGCATTCAAACAAAATTAAAGGTACAGTCGATACATCATCAATCTTTCTTCCAAAAAGTGTTCTTATTGACTATAAGCCAGTTATAAGTGTTTATATTTTAGACCTGACTGGATGGTTTTCTCAGGAAATTGCATGTGTCACTCGCCCATGTGAGATCTATAACTTGAGAAAAGTGGCTCCGGCTACTTAGATGCGTGTCTGGTGTGGGAGCGGCAGAGGTGTGTGTGTGTGTGTGTGTGTGTGTGTGTGTGTGTGTGTGTGTGTGGTGTGTGTGTGGTGTGGGAGTGGCAGATGTTAGTTTCACAATGAGCGAGAAAGGTTTACATGATGGAGCTGAGGGATTTGAAATGTTGTAAAAGCGACGAGGAGATGATGGTGTTTTTATGAGTAAGGTATTTTATTGAACATAAATTGCCATATGTAGCTCTAACAGAGTAAAGATCGCAATCATCTATTGTGAAGGCTCATTTCATTATGGTTGTTGTAGCGCTGTGCTGGAATCTATTTTCAAAAAAGTATCATGACTAATAATGGGTAAAGCTAGTCAGCTTGAGATCTTTTCCATCTAAACTGGTTATATCTCTTAAGTCTAGTGAATGTTTTATGAACAGTATAACCATATTCATCCACAGTCACGAAGAGCCAAAGCACAACCAAAACAATGTTCTTCTGCAAAGTGCATGCTGTTTTGATTTATACATAGTTACATAGTATTAATTAAAACTAAATTCATAAAATGATCCCATGATGGGAACCCGTAAAAGTTTATATAAATGAAGCACCGACAGAACCCTTTAATTAAAGCCAGTTCACACCGCACAGACAAACATGAGTGTAACCCCTGTAGGTTTTCAGTTTGTTTTCACCCTACTGAACATGTTCAATCAGTGTTTGTTGGGGCAGTGTGAACATGACAAAAAAAAAATTTAAATCCAATAGCCAACTTGTTTGTTGGCGTTTTTTCTATGCGGTGTGAATTGGCCTTTAAAGGTCTATATAAGCTTTTCTTCTAAGGGTGCAGGGTGGTCCTTCTGAGAGATTTACATGTGTGTGTGGATGCGTGCATGTGTTAATGTGTGTGTGCTGATGGTTTGCTTCTTGCATTATTCATTAGCGCCGGATCTGCCACAGATCCACATCTCTGGAGTGTCAGACCATTATTCAGCCCTTCAGTTGGTTAGCACAGTAACCTTGTGCAGCACACGGAGGAGCCAGCTTTATACAAAATGTATGACCTGATGCATCCGGAATCAAATGAGAGACCTTACAAAGGAGACGCATGTGCTCCAACGTCACAAAACTCTCTGTGAATGTGAATGCCATTATTGCGCGTGCACAAATGTGCATGTGTGTGTAACCCGTATTTGCCATCCAGATACTACCATAGTAGTGTCAAGGGTCCTAAATGTTCATCCTTGGGTTTGTGTGTGGATTAGGAGACATTTATCTTTACCTGCTCTCGTAAAGCTATTTAAAGTCTATAATTATTGTGGTAATCAACCTAAACATGAAATCGCTTTAATTCCTTTTCATTGCCAAAACAATACAGGCATTTTTCAAGGTCAGTAAGCAAGTATGAATTAACTGATAGCCTTTATTGTATGAAAACAAATGTGCAAAAATCGTACTTTTAGGGGTACAAAAGCTTGTCACTGAGGGATGACTTTGTTTCTAATAAAGCCCTAAAAGCTGCATTTTAGTAGTTTATAGTAATATTACCCTTCTAGGGGTAAATAATGTACAAAGATGTCCCTTTAAAGCAACAGTCCGACCAAAAATTATTGACTTGACTGATTGACTGTATTGATTTTCTTTCTTCTGTGGAACATTAACCAAACAGTTTCCGTTCAAATTGACTTCCATTGTATTTACAATGTAATTAACAGTTAATGGGATCCGAAACGTTTTGGGGTTACCAGCATTCTTCAAAATATATTATGTTCTACAGAAGAAAAAAAAGTCATTTGGTTTTGGAATGACATGTGGAGCAAACATTTCTGAGGAACCCCAATATAATGAATTTGGCATCAAATAATACAATCACAAACAAACAAATTGTAGTTTTTAATGGCAGGATGTGAAAAATGCATAGTGACATCATCACTGTGCCAGTCCTTGCCAGCGTTTGCTCGTATTGATCAATATCAATGGCAAAGCATGTTCCTGAATCTGTTAGCTCCTGATGGCTTTGGTCTGTTAGAACAAGACTGAAAGTGGTCTGACTGTGCGCTGTGAGAGTTGAAGTAAAAAACGCGGCCCATTTCTCCTTCTCCGCTCAATCCTCAGCTGTTCCTTACATTATAAATCTCATAACTGATATGAAAGTGTTGATATGGAAACACAATGGGGAAGGAAAACAGAGAACATGACTGAAATGAATCATTAGTGAAGCATGACCGTGAGTGTGAAAGATCAGTTAAATGCTGGAAGAAACACCACACTGTTTATACACTATATAAACCCACTGATTCACAAATTAAACTGAAAAAAGTGACACGACAGAGAAAGAAACATGATTTTATTAGATCTTTTTAGGTAACTTCATTTAAATAGGCCTACAGGTTTCTATTAAATGTAAGTGAAGTTAAAGTCAGCATGAAACAGAAGCTGTGATAGTCTTTTCTTCCCTATTGGGACGTTTAACTGAATGAAACGGCTATTTGAACAAGAACAAATGTAGGGCGGGGCTTGATTTTGTCCATGGGGAATTGATTGGATGGTTGTGGTTTGCTATTGGTGGATCTCATGTGAGTGACAGTTTGCCCCGCCCTTGCGCCAGTAAACACGGCATTAGGTTACACCAACAAAAGTCTTTCTCAGTCACATGAGGCATAAACAGCTCATTTAGGCTGCACCTAAAATCACATACTTCCCTAGTATGGGAAAAACAGTATGTGACAAAAGAAGGATGTCTGAATTCACAGTACTCATAAAAGAGTCGGCAAAAAGTACCCGGATGACCTACTACTTCCGGTGAGATTCTGAAGTGTGCATATGATGGACACTTCACTATCCCATGAGGCCACGGGAGAGGATTTGTGAATGACAGTGACTTGACACAACTGACGCTGGTTGGTCACATGATAATAACACATCATGGTGTATGTAGTACGTCCAGATTACATTCATACTACACACACTCATACTAGAACGTACTTTTTTTTGTGGTTGTGAAGTAATTACTTATTCAAAATATGTACCTACTCAAGAGAGTACAGTATATATAGTATTTTGTTTAGCTGGTTCTTATTCATCCCAACGGCACCCGTGTTTTTTTTTTTTCTCTCTTTACTGACACCAACTGCTCTGGATGCATGAAATTGGTTTACTGACTGACACTGCTTCAAATCAAGGTCATTTGATTTTTTTTGTTTGTTTGTTTATATGCTCCTTTATGTTTATTCTGTGTAAAGTACTATAAATTAACTAACTATATTAAGCTTTTCTTGTTGCTATTATTATCAAGAGTTAAGGCCCATTCTAATCAAGGCCCCGTTCACTCGGATCTGCGAAAACTATTCACAACTGTGTTATGCATGCCAGGCCAATAGTTGGCGATGTCACTTTGTAAAGAAATATAACGTGCCTATAGACCGAACACGTAACACACATGCGCATGACGTCAGCGTTTCACAAATTCACGTTTTTGTTGTTTACACAAAGACTTGCATTTGTAACCCGATTTCAAAAGCTTGCATTTTCAGCTGCCAAAACATTGTTGTCGTGTAAACGAGAACAGCCAAAACGCATAAAAAGTTTCCCGGTTTTAGTTGAAAATGGTGTCGTGTAAACGGCCCCTAACTCAGTCAATTGCAAGACACCACTGATCACGTGATTTCAACATGGTGGCACCCGTAAGGTGTTCAGTCGCTCCTCTGTTTCTAGAAGACTGACTGCTCTGGACTGGTCTTTGTAATTATAATTGTGAGCACATGTCCTGAAAAGTAATGTTTGGTGAGCAAGTCAGGGAAAAGAACAATTGTAGTCTGGAAGCCTGTCTAAAAGTGAGACTGTTCAATTCCTCATTCCTTATCCCTAAAGAGCCAGTCTGACTAAAACGTCAGATTCCACCCGTGAGATTTTCCGGAGCAGAACTGGCTCCCTTTATCAGAAGCACATCTCATTTCAAATGAGCAGTACAGAGCATAAACTGTCTGAAGAGCTCTGATAAGGATCCGTTTTAGATATCGCCTGTCGTCATCAGCGCTGAGCCGCGTTATAATGTTTCTGACCTTACTCTGTTTGTTTATGAACACCCTTAGACGCCTCTGTCTGTGTTTCTCTCACTGACCTATTGACTAAGTCTTTTATGGCCTAAAATCATGAATATTTTACTGATTGTTGCGACAAGCTGCATGATATTTTTCCTCCAGTGTTAGTGATCTGATTGGCAGCCACTGACAGCAGTTAAATGAAGTGCAGAGGCCGTTGATACGGAAAGGCTATTCCTGACACAATCGCTGCATGTTTTCAAGTGAATTTAATTGGGTAATGCTGACTAAAAACTGGCTATTTCTAAGGACGTGACCCAGAATTGTGTCAGTCTCCTTGTTGATGAAGACGTGAAACGTAAGGATTTGAATGCAGATTAACCTGAGTGCTTTTTAAAACTGATTAGTTTAACAGATGTCATATCCTGAGTAATAACTTTAGTTTTTTTTGTGATCGTGATAACTTTGATGATTGAGATCACAGAGATGATAAGGCAGCAGGGAATTACTTTAAAAAATATTTATTCAGAATTTAAAACAACACATAAAAAATGCTCAACTGGCTCACATATTTATGTGCATTTTGGTGTACATCACCATCTCTATTTGTAAAAAAAATTACAAAATAAAAATGTGCTTGTATCTAAGGATTACTGAGGAAATAGTGAGGGTTAGAAGAAGTGCAGTGGCGAAGAAAAGTGCCTACATGTAATATCTGCAAGAGGTCATGACCTTTGAATGACTAGAAAACCTTGATCTAATTGTAGAAATTCAGTGTGTTTCTACAGTTTCCCCAAACATAACATGATTCCCGGTCAGTTTATATAAAGCTTTGCTTATGGTGAAACTGGCATAATAAAATCGTACATTATGTACCACTAATTTGCATGTTTCTCAACTTACATTTCTGACACATTTTTTCTCGCCATGCAATCAAAGGATATGCACATTATAGATGCTTTTAAACTAACAAAGTCTCATAAAAGAGACAAGTGCATTAAAATTGCAAAAAACAGCGGACAGTGGGAAGAGAAAGATCTTGTTTTTCTCAATTTCTTTGTTATTCAGGCTCCTCACATCACCTGCTCTGAGTCACATCCTGAAAGAATATCCACAAAAGAACCTGTTATTTAGTTTAGCCCCATTTCACATTCATTTTCCATTCCATTGATCCAGACTTTGAGACCTCTGACCTCTGTGCACTTGTTTTGCGGTGACAAAGAATAACGAACAATGTGTCTTTTTGTTTACAGCTTGCAAGCCGTGTGTTGTCATGGTTTGTCCTTTATCCATTGCTGTGTTTCTTTGAGTGTGTGTGCATGAGCGCGCGCGCGCGTGTGTGTGTGTGTGTGTGTGTGTGTGTGTGTGTGTGTGTGTGTGTGTGTACTGGATGTCCAAATGTCTTCAGTTCAGGTCATCTGTCCATCTGCTCTTCCTCCTCCTGGACTCTAGAATAATTGGAGAAACAGAAAGCCATTGAGTCTGAAGTATTAAAAGATGTTATCACTTGTTTATTGGTTAGATGTATATCTCATGAAAAGTGCAGGTGGAGAGCAGGATCACATGTACTGCAATGTATTGAGTGTCAAGAAGTTTGAAAACTGTAATTCTGAAGCTTCCAGACAATCATTTCAAATCGCAGTAAATAGCTGATGTGCTCTATGTAGTTTCATGTGTCCTGTTACACTAACACACCCCGCAAAACCTACTGAACACCATCAATGTTTGAGTGCCCTCTGCAGACTCCAAAGAGTATCACACACAAGTTTCTTCAACCTGAGATCTCTGTTCACAAGTATCAGCAGCAGCAGCACATTAAAATAATTGCATTTATATATTATAAGCTGTTTTAGTACCAAGTAAGAGTCTGCACAATCAAAAGAAAACTTTAATGATATAAATACATATCACCGATATGTTTCTATGTATAACACATTAATTTTTTATATCAATTTAGGGATGCACTATTTATCTTTGTTTTTTAATGTAATCTCTGTTTATGTAGGATATAAAAAAAAATAAAAAATAAAATGGATAATAATAGATTATGGCAAATGAAATAAAAATGGACAGTTCTTATTTTTATGAAATATTGGAGTATTTATTATAAATTATGTATCTGTGCACATCATAATTTTTTATTTATTTATTAATGTGCCTCGTAATCTTTAATCAAAATAACTTCCCCCTCCCTCTTGCAGCATCTCTGATGAGCAATCTGTCACTCACACGAGATTCACCGAAAGCAAACCACAAACATCCAATCAATGAATTCCTCATGGACAAAATCAAGTCCCGCCCTACATTTTTTTCTTGTTCAAGAAGTCATTTCACTCAGATTTAAGTCACAATAGGGAATAAAATACTTCAGTTTCATGCTGACTTTAAGAGCTGTATCAGAGTGATGATAGCAAAACCTTTTGTGTTCATGCATAACAATGAGGAAAAAGAACAACCATCTTTATTAATGTTACTTTGAAATGCGCAGCTAACACTGTTTCAGGCCACACACACAACCTCTTTGTTGTTTTGTATAATACCCAAATACTCATTAAAATAATTTGATTCCATAGGTCATAACTCTGAGCTATGGACTACTGTGCACTCGCAAAACTTCCTCGTTCTAGTACGGCTCAAGTGTTTCTTATGAGGCGCCACGTAGGATTTAAATCAAACTTCGCTTATCAATACATACATAACACACGTGCATATACACCTATAAAGTACTCGCATATACATGTATACTATTGGATGTTCAAAATACATATATGAAATACACGTGCACACTAATATGAAATCCATACCAATACATATTATGTTAGTAATGAATGCATATACACTTGTGAATAACTTGCATATATAAACTTGATGCACACATACACCTATAAACACACGCACATACATATAAACTTCCATGCATATACACCTAAACACTCGCACATACATATAAACTTCCATGCATATACACCTATAAACACTCGCACATAGGCTACGTTAGCCTCATAGCATAATTGCCTAAGTCATATTTCAATGTCTTTGGAAAACAAGAAGAAACCCAATTTGACTTAGGCAATTATGCTATGAGGCTAACGACACTCGCTGCACGCAGACACACTCGCACATACATATAAACTTCCATGCATATACACCTATAAACACTCGCACATATAAACCCGATGCGCGCATACACATCCATAAAACACTCGCGCATACATACAAAATAAAACGTGGATGCATGCTTTAGTTGTGTATATATGTACTGTATATGCGAGTGATTTCATATGTGGATGTGCGTGAATTTTTCAGTGCAAACGGAAGGCATTTCAGTGTAACCGGAAGTCATTTGTGCGTAACCTGTCTATTTACCGCATTTGCAATCATGAGCTGTGTGTCCCAATGTGAAGGCTGCATCCTCCGAAGGCCGCGGACTTCATCACATTGAAAACTTGTGATACACACTGAAACACTTGCGATACACACTGAAACACTTGCGATACACACTGAAACACTTGCGATACACACTGAAACTCTTGCGATACACACTGAAACACTTGCGATACACACTGAAACTCTTGCGATACACATTGAAACTCTTGCGATACACACTGAAACACTTGCGATACACACTGAAACACTTGCGATACACACTGAAACACTTGCGATACACACTGAAACTCTTGCGATACACACTGAAACACTTGCGATACACATTGAAACTATTGCGATACACTGAAACTCTTGCGATACACATTGAAACTCTTGCGATACACACTGAAACTCTTGCGATACACACTGAAACACTTGCGATACACACTGAAACTCTTGCGATACACACTGAAACACTTGCGATACACACTAAAAAACACTTGCGATACACACTGAAACTCTTGCGATACACACTGAAACACTTGCGATACACACTGAAACTCTTGCGATACACACTGAAACTCTTGCGATACACACTGAAACACTTGCGATACACACTGAAACTATTGCGATACACATTGAAACTCTTGCGATACACATTGAAACTTGCATTCAATGCAAAACAAAAATGAAAAATATAGTAGCATATAAAATAAACATAGCCTACATTATACATGGCATTAATTAGTCCACAAACAATATTTATTTTAAAGCCTAAACTACTTTATTTATTTAAAGCAAAACTAAAACCAGCATTGGGCATTTATAGGCTAAGTGTTGTATTTGTTTATATTATTATTAATATGTGCTTTTTAATATTTTTATTTAACTTATTTATTTAGCCTAAATCACGCTTATAGGCGGGGGAATGGCTCTGAGTTTCATTATTGGAAATAAGAACTGAATTTAGAAATGCTTTTGAAATAAAAAACTTTGCGTTTAATAAACAAAATAATATTTTTTTAATGAAGATGGCGTTTGGAGTGGTAAAATATTTCCCTGTTCCCTGAATCAAGGGCTTAATTTTAGGAAAACACATAACGTGTAATTCATGCACTGCATTCATATTCTGGGCTCATCTGCTTTTATGTACTTTATTAATAAGGTGTGTGCAGAATTTGATCTTATAATTTTTAATAATGTCTCATTAAGTCACGTTAATGGTTTTTCACATTAAGCAATAGAATGTCCTGCTATACTATTTGCTTCAGCGTTTTGAACGTAGAAGTATGATAAAAGCATGATAAGCTATAAATATTTTATATAAAATGTGTATCGCAAGAGTTTCAGTGTGTATCGCAAGTGTGTATCGCAAGTTTTTCAGTGTGTATCGCAAGTGTGTATCGCAAGAGTTTCAGTGTGTATCGCAAGAGTTTCAGTGTGTATCGCAAGAGTTTCAGTGTGTATCGCAAGAGTTTCAGTGTGTATCGCAAGTGTGTATCGCAAGTGTTTCAGTGTGTATCGCAAGTGTGTATCGCAAGAGTTTCAGTGTGTATCGCAAGAGTTTCAGTGTGTATCGCAAGAGTTTCAGTGTGTATCGCAAGAGTTTCAGTGTGTATCGCAAGAGTTTCAGTGTGTATCGCAAGAGTTTCAGTGTGTATCGCAAGTGTTTCAGTGTGTATCGCAAGAGTTTCAGTGTGTATCGCAAGAGTTTCAGTGTGTATCGCAAGAGTTTCAGTGTGTATCGCAAGAGTTTCAGTGTGTATCGCAAGTGTTTCAGTGTGTATCGCAAGAGTTTCAGTGTGTATCGCAAGTGTTTCAGTGTGTATCGCAAGAGTTTCAGTGTGTATCGCAAGAGTTTCAGTGTGTATCGCAAGAGTTTCAGTGTATCGCAAGTGTTTCAGTGTGTATCGCAAGAGTTTCAGTGTGTATCGCAAGTGTTTCAGTGTGTATCGCAAGAGTTTCAGTGTGTATCGCAAGAGTTTCAGTGTGTATCGCAAGTGTTTCAGTGTGTATCGCAAGAGTTTCAATGTGTATCGCAAGAGTTTCAGTGTGTATCGCAAGAGTTTCAATGTGTATCGCAAGAGTTTCAGTGTGTATCGCAAGTGTTTCAGTGTGTATCGCAAGTGTTTCAGTGTGTATCGCAAGAGTTTCAATGTGTATCGCAAGAGTTCCAATGTGTATCGCAAGAGTTTCAATGTGTATCGCAAGAGTTTCAATGTGTATCGCAAGAGTTTCAGTGTGTATCGCAAGTGTTTCAGTGTGTATCGCAAGTGTTTCAGTGTGTATCGCAAGTGTTTCAGTGTGTATCGCAAGAGTTTCAATGTGTATCGCAAGAGTTTCAGTGTGTATCGCAAGAGTTTCAATGTGTATCGCAAGAGTTTCAGTGTGTATCGCAAGTGTTTCAGTGTGTATCGCAAGAGTTTCAATGTGTATCGCAAGAGTTTCAGTGTGTATCGCAAGTGTTTCAGTGTGTATCGCAAGAGTTTCAATGTGTATCGCAAGAGTTTCAGTGTGTATCGCAGGTGTTTCAGTGTGTATCGCAGGTGTTTCACATGTCTGTGCAAGTTTAATTTGAACGTGCAAGTGTTTCAATGGGTTTCGTCTCATACGGCCTCCCATAGGTTTCGTCTCATACGGCCTCCCATAAGAAGCTGCTTCATGAATTGCCAGATTACACTTTAAACTGTTCAAGTATTGGGTGTTAATTTACGTAAATAATGTAATGAAAAGAAAAGAAAACATAGGCCTACATAGGCATATAAAGGTTCAAATGTTCACTTATGTCTTACCTTGATTCGATTTTGTAGGCTAGTGTATTATTTTTATTATGTAGCATAAATGGACAATATAAATGATGAATGTGGTAAATATATATTTCAACCCTGTATTATGCACAGTATAATAGAATATGCAACAAAAAAAAAGACTTCACATATATATGTATGTGCGAGTGTTTATAGGTGTATATGCATGGAAGTTTATATGTATGTGCGTGTGTTTATAGGTGTATATGCATGGAAGTTTATATGTATGTGCGAGTGTTTAGGTGTATATGCATGGAAGTTTATATGTATATGCGAGTATTTATAGGTGTATGTGTGCATCAAGTTTATATATGCAAGTTATTCACAAGTGTATATGCATTCATTACTAACATAATATGTATTGGTATGGATTTCATATTAGTGTGCACGTGTATTTCATATATGTATTTTGAACATCCAATAGTATACATGTATATGCGAGTACTTTATAGGTGTATATGCACGTGTGTTATGTATGTATTGATAAGCGAAGTTTGATTTAAATCCTACGTGGCGCCTCATATGGCGCTTCATAGTCATAGTTTCTGGCAACAAACTTTCAGATGAATCGATATGTACATAACCGCAAAGCTTGGTACAAGTAGTCTGTTTTTTTTTTTCCCTCTCTTTTTCTTTCAAACACTACAAATAGCAATATGTATTTCAAATAGGAATATGAATTTATCTTACAGCCTATATTATAATGTTGTGGTACACTGTTTTAGCATACAAACCATTTTAGCTTGTAATGTGTTTTAATCAGCCTATCTTTTTTAAGTGTAGCTATATAACATCAGAATTTCAATATCAGTGCATCCCTAATTAATGTATCCATAAATGAATTCCCTGAATTTCCCACATGGATAATAACGCTGTTTTCCTCACCTGTTCAGAGTGTGTAACAGGGTCCTGCTGCTATAGTAGTCTGATCAGCTGATGAACCAGCAGAACCGAAGTAAGAAGGAAACCTACAGGCGTTGACCGAGATGCCTAAAATAAAAAAAAATAAAAAGGTATTGTTTCAGTATACTGCTGCCAAACAGCCTTGGGATTTAGTAGATGCTCATGGTTGATTCTATTTCATGTATTGTATTAATGTACAATATTTAGAGATCTGGTTGCATGAAGCACCTCAAGTATTCCCTAAAGTGATTTAAAGCGTGATTTCCCTTTACCTATGGGAATGATTTAAAGGTGCAGTAAGCGATTTCTGAGAAACACTGTTGATATTTGAAATCAACCCAAGCAAGCACACCCCTCCCTTCGTTGCATTCAACACGCAATGTAAGAGTGGATGCCTCTTTATCATAGATGAAGCGAAGCAAAATAAAGCTTCAATGGCTCTCAAAACTGTCCTGTTTCTATAGCTAACATTCATTAGTTCAAATGTGCTCTTGTGTTTTACAGTTCTCTCCACAATGTGGAGCAGTGTGACAGTGTTTTATTGTCTGAGATTTTTCCATTGTGTGTGTAAAACAGATGTTGCAAATGCATTTGCTTTCTCGCAGGAATTCAAATGGCTTTGTATAATTAGTAGCTTGTTTAATTAAATGTGCATGCCTAAGTTGATTGGTGCACTGTTGCCCCCTCCGCATTTCTCCGTTTACAGATGCCTTCCTTTAATGCAGAGCAGAGCCATTGTTTCACTTCACAACACATGAAGATAAGAAGCAGATGGAGCTTTCAAAAAGATCCATGTTCTTAAAATAACAGCGACACCTGTTTACATTCATGTTCACTCCCAGTTTGCTTCGTCAGCAGGTCCATAGTGCCTCGTCAGACAATCTAATAAACATGTCATTTCACCGAGCTGAGGTTTATTGCACTCATTAAACATGATTTTCATAGCATACAGAGATTAAATATAGGGATTAAATATAGGGATGGGTTTTAATTTTCTGCAATAGATCTAATCGCCACGGACATAGCATACGTGTGTTTTATGGAAACAATGTGCTGTTGAAATTATCCAGATATTTTAAAAGTTCTGCCGCTCTTGATTTCACAATGTTTTTTTTTTCTTTTCCTGGGGTGTAAGAACAGGTCATGACATATTTCCTCATTTTTCACAGATGATAACACTTCTGTGTTATTGAGCAGATATATCATTTGTTTGTCATTTTGTGAACACAGGGTTTAAGATGGTGAACGTCTGACCTCTGTGTTTTGAAGTTCTGTGTGGAGGAGTTCTGTCCGCCCGCAAAAATGGTAAAGTAAGCAATTCCACTTTCACAATCCCATCTCAAAGACACAAGGCTGTTGTGTCTCAGAAGAGATGAACCACATTACTCAGGACTTCATAACGTATTGGGACATGTGAGTGTTTTGTGTATTCAGCATATTACAATTCATTGGGAAGTATAACAGAAGCGGTTGAAGAAATACCTGATTCCCAAAAAAGACTGTGGGCGCAGTGGGCTTTTTCTCATGCACACTTCCATCTGTTTCTGTAAAGGTTCTTTCTTCTCCAGCGTCTGTCCCTCCTCCCATTAAAAACTTCTCTAGAACATCACTGCTGGCATTGCCTAATGAGACAGATACAGTGGATCTTGAAAAATGAGCAATGATTATGCTTCATGCAAGTACATAAACGCATACAGTACAGGTCAAAGGTTTGGGTTGGTAAGATTTTTTGGTTACACGTTATTTTGATGCTCCCTGTGGCGAGCAGGACGAGGCCGGTGGCGTGATTGATAATGAGCGACGCTTGCGCGACGCACCGGTCTCGTATCTCTCACGGAGGAGCGGAAGCATAAAGGAGGAGCGACGACAGTGAAGATCGAGAGAGGAACAGGCCTGGACTTATGTTTTATTATGACAGCAGTCATTCGTGAGGGGCTGCTGTCTTTTACTTTTGTTTTGTATTTGTTTATTTTATTGTTAAATTGTGTGATGAACGTTCGCTGGTTCCCGCCTCCTTCTTCCTGGGTTTCGGCACCAATGTAGCAATGTTCGACGTTATGGGAAGAAGGGGGTGGGAACCGGCGAACATTCAGAGACTTTAAATTAAGTTTTATTTAACAAAGTTCGGGAGGAGCGCGTTCAGGTAATCAACCAATCAGCACAAGAGGAAGCCGGTATGAAAATAGCCATCACCTCACTCTCGGCTGGTTTCTATCCCAGTAAAGGGGGGAGTACTCTGGGTTCGGGACGAATTTCGAACCCAAGACAGCACGCCAAATACGCATAAATTACTACATCTGATTTCATGTACGTGTGAACTCGTGAATACAATAAATGAAACAAATACAAAATGAAAGTAAAAGACAGCAGCCCCTCACGGACGACTGCTGTCACATATAATAAAACACAACATAAATCCAGGCGATCTCTCGATCTTCACTGTCGTCGCTCCTCATTTATGTTTCCGCTCCTCCGTGAGAGATACGAGACCTTCTACTGACTATAAGTAACTTTGCAGTTACAACTTGGTAACCCTAACCCTATCAGTCTACTAATACTCTAATGAGAGTTGACATGTATAGGTGCAACGTTACTTATAGTAAAAAATATGTCCAAAGGGGACCATCCAAATAAAATGTGACCGATTTTTTAAATATTTTTTAAAGAAGTCTCTAATGCTCACCAATGCTTCATTTATTTGATCAATAATACAGTAAAAACAGTAATATTGTGAAATATTATTATAAATATTATTATTATATATTTCAAATAACTGTTTTCTATTTGAATATATTTTCAAATGTAATATTCCAGTGATACAAAGCTGAATGTTCAGTATTCAGTTCACATGACCCTTTAGAAATGCTGATTTGGTGATCATAATAATTTCTTATTATCAATGTTGAAAACAGTTGTGATGCCGAATATTTTTGTGATATGTTTTCAGGATCCTTTGATGAATAGAAAAAAAGAATCTTACTGACCCCAAACTTTTGAATAGTACATTGGGCTTTGGTTTTCATGTTGTCATGTTGCTGCAATATAAAACTAATGATGATGATGATGATCAATTCTATAATGACTTTTCTATGGTTTTACTGTGATGAGAAACAATCCTATTAGAATTCCCACATAGAAATGATTGCATAATTACTGTATGACTAGATTTCCTCTTAGATTAATCTCAGTGTCATGAGTTGGACCTCCTGCTGTAATAATGAATGACACTCATGGGGTGCGGTCGGGTCACCTCTCGCCCTGCATCTGATTCTAGAGATGAACAAGCGGGCTGTGCCTAAAACTCTCCTCCTGTCCCACTGTATTACAACTGCCTTTAGCTCATATACTGACTAGTCTAATCATGTCTGAGGAACTAAATGATTAAATCTTAACAAACCCAACATACATGTGAAAATCTATAAGTGTGTTTGGTAATAAAACATGCAATGATAAACATATGCACTCTTAGGTTCAGTTCAGTGGGGTTCTATACAGAACTTTGTGGTTCTTGACTCAATTTTAAAAGGTTCTATATAAGGAGAAATGTATGAAATTATTGCATAATACTTTAATATTTAAATTTTTTAGAGTGTTATAGTATGTTTATGAGCTGTTTGATTTATAAAAGCAATTAAAATGAAAAACAAATGAAAACTAAATTAGTTAATTAAGACTAAATTCATAAAATGGTCCGGGGAAAATGACGGGAAGACACTAGTGGCCAAAAGTGATGTCTGGATGGGGATATTTGTTTTTAATGACCCTACAAGTTTGATTAAACCATTAAAACATGAGGAAAATATTTTTTTATTTTTTATTTATTTAAACATTTTAAATATGAGGGAAGATCAAAACACTAAACTTCGTTAAGGTATTTATCTGACAATTTTTTTTGGCAAAAAAGGCAAACTACAGCTACAGGTTTAACTTTACTATGCAAAAAAAAAAAAAGAAAGAAAGAAAAATGCAAAGAAAAACAAAATGCTCGCAGGAAAAATCATACACTGACTACAACATAATCAGTTATTAATATTTCAGCTCTCTGTTGTTTTTGCATGTGTTTATAATTTGTATGACTTGTATGACAGCCTGGCCAAAAATTATGTCGTGCAATTTGTCATGTTTCATAGTGTTATAACAAATAAAACTATTAACTCCAAGCACAACTAGCAATATGCTTACAAAATCTTTAACAACCTTTTAATATTTGGATAAAGGGTGAAGTCTTCCTGGACCGGACGTCACTTTTGGCCACTACTGTGTATGAAGAACCTGAAAGAACCTTTTAAAGTTCTATATAGAACCTTTGTGAGACCATTGAAAACCTACTGAAGAACAGGAACCCGAACGTTGAATTGTAGTCGTACTCCGGGGTATGAGTGGAATCATAGTCAAAATTATATTGGTCATCCTCAACACCTGCGAAGACAAAAGAGATTTGATTTAGCTGTTATTTGTGAAAAACTTACAATTGTGGGAAACAATGTGGAAGTCAGCATCTGGGCAGATCGCTCAACATGCCTGTTCATAAGCGTACATTCACACCAGTCAGACAGTCATGTCAGCCATTCATTATGACTTGCCTTCATTTCACAAACACAGTTAATGCTTTGAACATTATCTGGCCATCTTTACTGGCCAACACAACTCAGTCACCTCACCGAACCATAGAGGACATTGTTTGCCATTGAAAAGAAGCAGTGTCAGTAATTTGAGATCTTTGTATTGCTTCTCGCATACTATTGCCATTTGTCAGTTATGTGAGACCATTCAGCATGACATTCTTTCTTCCCAAGCATCCTGTCTTTTCCTACATATGATACTGTGAGATTACTGAGGACTGAGATGTTAATAAACGAAGAGCCAGCAGTAACATCTGTGAAGCCAGTTCTGTCAGGCTCAAGAGACTGTGAAAAGACGATTGTTTAACAGATATTTTTCTCTGCAGAGTTTACATTTGAGTTATTTAGATCTGATAAAAGTTCATAAGTTTGGGGTCGGTACAATTTTCTATGCTCTTGGGCTGCAAAAATACAATTAAAAACAGTAATCATAGTATTATTTAAAATAATATCTGTTTGAATATATTTTAAATTGTAATTTATTCCTGTGATCAAAGCTCAATCACTCCAGTCTTCAGTGTCACATGATCCTTCAGAAATCATTCTAATATGCTGATTTGCTGCTCAAGAAACATTTCTGATTATTATCAATGTTGAAAACAGTTGTGCTGCTTAATATTTTTGTGGAAACGGTGACACTTTTTTTTCAGGATTATTTGATGAATAGAAAGTTTGAAAGAACAGCATTTATTTGAAACAGAAATCTTTTGTAACATTATAAATGTCTGTAACTTTTTATCAATTTTTTTAAGGTATCCTTGCTGAATACACATATTCATTTCTTTAAAAAAAATTTAAAAAATCTTATTGACCCCAAATTTCTATCAGTATTGTGGCTATTATAACAGATTTTTTTCCCAGGGAAATTAATAAGAACCTAATTGTATTTTATTCTAGTGTAAGAATGCTTGAAAAAGACCACTGTTCTTCTTTCCTAATTCAGTCCCAAGAGACAAGGCATCATGGGATGTGTAATCATCAGACATTGTATAAAACCCTGAGCTTCAGGATCATGGCTGGCACTATAAAACATCAGTCTCTTGATGATTCCTCAGAATCATATGGAAATCTTCTTAACCTTTGGGTTCAGTTTTGATGGGATCGGACCCCAGAATCTACTTCCTTAAGCTGACAAAATAATCCGGCTTTTCCTTTTACATCTTACTCATTTAAACAGCTGTTTAGTGAGACCAAGTTGATCAGTGTCAGTGTTTTTTCTTCAGGGAATGTGAATGATATCCAGACTACACCTGGGAGTTGAGCCCAAGAATCCCACCTCATGTGCCTTAGGCTTATCTGGATTTGTCTGACTCCATTTACTTTGAACTTTTTAGGGAGAAAGGCAAATATCAGATGTCAGAGCAGAAAAGGATTGTTGAAAGCTCTTTTCCATTGTAATTTACACCCAGACACATTGTAAAAATTGGTATCCTGCAATTGTTTTCTTAAGGAGCTGATCTTATGTGTGGATTCTTATTGGTTAATCGCAACATCCAGTGGTCAGATATTTCCCAATTTTCTCCATCGTTATGGCAACACTGTATATTAGTTTGCACCAATGATTCACTCGTTTCATACAAACATCTGTAATCAGAAGCCCCTTTCCTCCACACATAAGAAGAAAATCATGCTTTGATTCAAAATTATGACAAAATGTTGTAATTATGGATAATCATGACATACAGATTTTGACTTTTTATCTCATAATTTTGACTATTTATGTTATAATTATGATTTACCAAAGCATTATTTTTTCTCTTGGAAATGGGCTTCCAGAGTAATCAATTGCTGTGAACATCCCCTTAAGTATTAATATTACTGTAATATTGTTTGTCTTGTCACTAGGTGTGTACATTTTAATGGACAATTAGTAACTGGCATTGAGAGTTGTTGAATTGCCGCTGTCAATTTATTGTCAGTCTCTTTATACTTTATTTTATTCCATTGTCGTTTGGAAAAATCATTTTTGGGAACACTTTAGTTTAGGGTCCAATTCTCACTATTAACCCTTTAAAGTCCTCACCAAGAAAAAAGTGATGGAAAAAAATTTCTTTGCATTTCTTATCTCCTTATGTTGCTAGTAACCACACTCAGTGTATTTTTTTTTCAACACATCCCATAATTGTTTAAATATCGGCCTCTACCAAATGGTTGAGATGTCACTTAAAGGTAAAAAAAAAAAAAAAAAGTACCGGAATTCATACACATACTATGAAAATCAGAAAATATGAACTATAATACTAATTTATTTAAAAACATAATCAAAATAAAATATTTTTTTATATTGAATTTATTTATTTACTTCTTTATTTATTGAAGTATGCCATTAAATATTTCAGGTTTTCATTTTAACACAGGAAATTATGTTTTCTTGTTTTTTAACAATAAACAAAAATAAATAACACAAATAACTAAAAGTAACAAAACCAAAGACATTACATTCTTTCTTCATTCAAAAACTAAAAAAAAAAAAATAGTTGCTTATTAGCACGCATATAACTAAGATATTGGCTGTTTATAAGTACTTATTAAGCACATATTAATGCCTTATTCTGCATGACCATATTATACATCCCTTAATCCTACTCAATACCTTAATTTAACAACTACCTTTAATTCTATTAAGAAGCAGTAATTAGGAGTTTATAGAGACTAAAGTCATAGTTTATAGTGAGAATTGGACACTAATCTAAAGTGTGACCAAATTTTTTCTTTATGTGAAGTGTAAAAACCTGTTCTTTCTTTTGGAAACTATTAATTGGATTTTTTTTCCTGCTGATTTCACACATAGAAAATATATGCATAATAAGTGCATGACTAATATTTATTTTAAATTAATGCTCTGAGTTCAACATCATGGAGATCAGATACGAAGCACATTTTAGATTCACATGATTTCTTGTTGTAGATGAGAGAGTTTGATTGACAGCATCATGGAACCCAAAACCCAAATGTTTTGCCATACATGACCAAGAAATGACACTTGGCTTTTGCATCATGGCTGTTCGCCAGTACCATTAGTTCTCTAAACCGTTTCCCAGACTTGCCTTGCTTTATCATTACAATCACCGCTAAAGGAACAAGCAGTAAGAAGAATGCTCTGAGCAATTTTTCTTTTCAGACCAATCATAATAAAACTTACATGCAGTCATACTTCTATGGAGACTGTTGTCTACGTGCTAATAATCATCTGCAAGCATAATCTTTTCACTTTCTCTTGAGATTCGTGGGAAACAGGGTGACGTTATTACCTGGATCAACACCAATAAACAAGTGGTACCATAAACAGCATGAGGCTCAGCGCTCTTCCTCAGCGAGCGGGATGTCTGGCCAGGTCTGTGGTTTATTTTAAAGTCATCATCCCTAGGGTACAGCAGTCACTGTCTATTAAGTGCATCTGAATACTGCGAATCGAGCCCCATATACAGTCCACAACTCGCGCTATGGGTTCTTATCCAAACATTATCGTGCCCGCTTAAACAGATTAGCTTTGCCAAACAAAGAAACAAAAATAACAGTATTGTGTTTTGTCTGCAAGTTAACCTGGTGGATTTTAGGGTGAAGGTATTCACATGCCCCGCTGAATGAGTTTTCCTTTCAAGTTCTCCTTCGGCGAGGAAAGTTAATGAAGCTGTGAAGCTACGGCTCAAACGCACATGTTTTACCCGACCGTGCACCACGTTAAAGGGTTTTTTACTCTCCTTGTCACATTGCCACTGAGATATGAACACAATTCCAGAGTTTAAAGGGTTCAACATACTATCTGGCTGTTGTCCAACTTCATGCTCTCAGTGTAGTCTATAAAACCCAACCTGGTCACACCAAACACACAGCGAACAAGCTGGAACACGAAAGCCCAAAAAAAGTAATGAAAGCTAAGAACAACACCATTTAAACTAAGAATAGTGTGTTTTAAGCTGTGATTGACAATTCGTAGCAGTCACTGACAAACATAGTTTCTCGTGAGGCATTGGGAAATTTAGTCAGGCGGAACTTGACCCTTCAACTCCCACCAACCACCATCAGTCATTCAAAGCCCCCAAAACTTGTGATTTCAAGATGTTATCCTAAAGAAATGTCAAAACAAGCATGAACTCAAAGTTATGAAAATATCCTTAAGGTAAGACTTCACTCCCATAATGATTTTTGGCCAATGTTTCTCCTTATCGCTCTCCCCAAACCCCAGGAGGTGGAGGGTTCAGTCCAACAGTAAAGCATACTCATCTCATGATATCTGCTTTATTAATTCCTATCTTCCGGTAATTGATTCATAAAATCACCAGGCTCTTGGCACATACAGTTGTGCACATTCCCCAGCACAGACTCCCAAGCGCTCCGGCACATGTCAGCGTAAATGCTCTGTGTGCACTAAAAGCGGACAACAAATCACAATGTTTGAATAGTAGTAAATCTTTACTGTGAAGGTTTTATTCTCGCTAAGGATATCATTCAGTCTTCTGCTCCTAATTATCACTTATTGTAGTTCCGCACCACAATGATGTCATGGATGTTCTGTCCCTTCCTCGAGACAAAAGAGCAAATTCCTGCTTGTTTCTGCTGGTAGTCAATGAACAGAACAAGAGAAGGAAGTCTGAGCTGTGAGTGTGTGTCGACAGAAAACAGCTGTGCAGGGAACACGGTGGGATTACTTTGCCCTCGTGATTGTTATGACCCCCTGGGGCCGTCTGTCATGCCGAAGAGTTTGCGCTGGATTGCACTGTCATACAACTCCATAAGGATGCACTTTTGTGTCCTTTTCCCTGGGAATTTCCAAACCAAGTTATCTCGAGTGTGACTTTAAGAGCTACACTAAGTTTACCTGATTTAACAAGACCCATGCTGACTAATGCTCTCGCTTCTTTTGTTCATGGAAATTTGGCGCAATACTTTGCTCAGACAAAATGCAAAACCTGTTTTAGACGATACATCCTCTTTTGTTTTCTTCTTTTTCTATTGTTCTATTATTCTTTTTCTACAATTGTTTTCTATTATTATTTAAAATATTATTTTTTATTTAAGGTCGTTTTAACCATAATAACTATTTCTACCTGATTTAACCCTAAATTTATTTATTTATTTGGAATAGCCTTATGTATTAAGGGTGATTTTTTTATATTTTTGGATTAATAAGTCAATTAATTCATTTATTAATTTAGATGTTACAACATTGCCACATTTTCAGTGTACTTGCTGCAGATCAATAACTAAGCTTGATAACTTTCTGAAAATATAGTCTTCTTGTGCACTCAAAGACACAAATCAAAACCAGATTCCCACAACACACACTTTTCCTGTCAGCGGATCTCTGCATGCTCACAAACATATTTTGTGTCAATACAGTGAGAATTTTTTTTTTACCTAATTCAGGATTTTCAAACTGGGGGTCACAAACCATCTGTGGGACGCGGAGTGGGACAAGAAAAGTAGGGTCGTGCAAAGTCACTGTACTGCACATAAGTTAACGTTTCAGTGAATGACACACACACACACACACACACACACACAAACACACATATGACATACCAGCATTAAATAGAAATCTTACAGCTTCTGGACCCCTATCTCAAATATTTTGGTGGGTCTTGAGATACATTATACTTGTCTAGGTGGGTTTTGGAAATGAAAAGTTTGGGAACCCCAATCAACCTAAATGCATTAAGTTGGACCAACACTAAACACAAAACTTACAAAATTATACCTTTCTTTCTTCTGTGGAACATAAAGGTTATATTCTATGTTCCACAGATGAAGTAAAAAGTCAGGTTTGGAACAACATGAGGGTAAATTATAAGTTATGATTTGCATATCCCTATAAGTAAACTGTTGCAAGTTACCACTTTTTTACAGGTTTCTCAGGCTCAAATACAACACATATCTTCTCAAATGCTCAATTTTTAGAACTTTTTATCTCGCACTAGATCTGTCTCATTCCAAACATTCACACACAGCAAGTTCCCTCATTGAAGTCAATCTCGGTCTCGCTCTCTCACACACACACACACACACACACACTCACTCACCCCAGCAGAGCGGCAGCAGTAAGAGAGTTCCTGCCAAACACACTGATATCATCACACAGCGCTGAGGTAGTCTTTCCATGTCGCTCTAAAGTGTTGGTGTGTGTGTGTGCAGCCTCCACGCTGTGCTTCTGAATGACTGCAGCGAGCGAGTGTGTGTGAGGAGAGGAAACCGCCTGAAGAAGGAGTGGGAGGAAGGAGTAAGAGGGGGTGGGAACTCCAAAATTTTAGATCATTCATCTGTTAACTAGCACCTCCTTTAAACAATACCAGTGTCTGTCTCAACCCTGAAAGTGGATTAGGGCTATAGCTGATATGACTCTCATTCATTTGAATGGGTTATTTTTAGTAATATGGAATTTTAAGATAGAGAGAGATGAAAAGACTGACCTGAGGTTGGGATGTGGGTCACAGAGCGCACAGAAAGCAGATGTAAATGTCATGCACGCAGCTGTGTGACTCTGGTGTTGTATCTGCTGTTTGTCAACTGATCTTGATAAGTGATAAACTTGGATGCCTGCTGTGCAGTTAATGGTTCGGAAAAGATATTTCAAGATCAGTTAACAAAGGCATTTAATGTCGCCCAACAAGAAACTTCAGAAAGTGCTTACAAAACACTGCATAATTATAGTTTTTTGGAAATTATTTTATGATAATACTGTGATTTGTTTTTGTACAGTAGTTTTCCAAATACCTTAAACAGCAGAGGTTTTCCAAGTTTTTAATGTCAAGGACCCCTACATAACCCCTATCCTAAATATTCCTCCAAACCAGCATTAGTGAGCCAGTTATAGGAAAAAAAGAAAGAAAAAATCTGTAGAAAGGAAAAAGAGATTTAAATAATCTTCAATATAATATTTGTAAAATATTTAAACATTTATTTTATATAATAGTTTAATGTTTTAAATATTTAATCATTAATCACATTTTTTTATTAATTTGTTTGACATTTAAACATTTTTAAATGTATATTATTTTTTAAATTATAATAATTAATTCTTATTATTATATTTGTAAAACATGTATTTTATATATAATAGTTTAATGTTTTAAATTATTTAATCTTTAATCACATTTTTTATTTTTTTAACATTTAAATATTTTTTATTTATAATATAATTATTTGTATTATGATAATTCTTATGATATTTGTCAAATACTAAATATTTGTAAAACATTTATTTTTATATATAATAGTTTTATATTTTAAATATTTAATCATTAATAAAAAAATACATTTTAAGCTTTTTTTAATTTATAATATTATTTAGTTGCAACATATGTGCATGTTTGCTTTTTATTTCCTACTGTTAAAATACATTTTATATATTTTTCTTTCAAATTTTCCCCCTAGCACCCCCTTGAAAAACAACTTGAAGTACCTGCCCTAAAGTACAGTTAAAATACTATGAACATGCAAAGAATATCATTCAGCAACAACGAGTTATAAAAACTCTCACTTGAAATAGTAAAAACTCAAGGACGCAGAGAAGTTTAAACACACAGACAGTTGTTTTAGTTCAACTTAAAGACGTTCAAGTGTCAAATCTTTCAAAAAAAAAAAAAAAAAAAAAAAAAGGTGAATATTTTTGCATGCAGGTCCCACAGCATTAGAAACCCTCTGCTATGCAAGTGCCAGATGTTTTTGAGTTCTTGAGGATGGAAACCCTAGGGGTTTCGACCTGCCCATCCTTTCTACTCAGCAGGGGCTTGAGTAGAGGCTCAAGGTACATAGAGATGGACTCCAGTAGCAGGAAAGAGCAGAGCGCAGGGGGTGTTTCAGTGAAGTACGTAAATGAATGAATATTCTGGGCCTTTCAGCCTTTCTTTCCTGTCTTGCTGCACTGATGTGGCCCGTTCCCCAGCCCTCGCTCTTGGCTCTCTTCAAACCCTCTTCACAACCCCCAGCTGTGTGAATTGGACCGTGGGACTGTGTGGGTGAGCTGTGCATCTGTGAGACAAGACAAGCACCTCCTACAACCAGTTAAGATCTATTTTCCTGCTTTAAAAAGCCTAGTCCTCTTATTTCAATCCTATTCTGTGCCCGTGGGCTGCAGACACACCCTTGGCTAATGCTGAAATCTGAGATGACTTCCATTAAAAAGAGAGCAAGACCTCAGACTGACTGCAAGGAGACTGTCAGTGCCCACACGGGTCATATAGTGGGAAACGGCCATGTTGCTACTGTGCAAGGTGCCAATTCAAACAAACCCCAGTGTATTATTGCCCTTCAGTGGAGTTTGAGGGAGAAGATTTATGTGTTGGGTGCCTAGTAAATTCATTTTGTGTTGCTCTTTTACTTGAGTGTAATTTCTCAGGGTTTGACATGAGTAAAGATGCTGCCTGACTCTATTTATCTGGTATTTTGCTTGTTTTAATGTTATCATGTGAAGTCTTTTCTCTATGACAGATGTTTTCAACCGGAAAATCTGGGGAGCTGCCAATTATTGCTTGATCTCAACATATTTTTGTGGGAAAAAATGAAAATATATGGTAAACAATTATACAATGTTTATGCAAATTTTTTTAATTGTCCCTCCGACATAGCTTTTTTTTGCATTAAATACTTTATGAGATGGAGAAAAAAAATATACGGCAATGCTTTTTTAGTGAGCGAACAAGTTTTTCGAGGAGATGCAAAGGTATTGTGAGCGAACGCAAAGTTTCTCTTTTTTTAATATTGCTATTTAGGTTTGAAATGTAAAAATGTTTGTTCTCTGTGAGCGAACGCAAAAGCATTGAAATATATTTTTTCATCCCATCTCACATTTTTTCCATCACCATGTCCCTTTAGGGACTCCGTAGTTATGTTCTTTTGTCATTTCATTATTATTTATTTGTATTGTTATTTAGGTTTAATTAATTTTCATTTCAGTTTTAGATTTTATTTACTTCTAATTAATAATTTTAGAGCTTCGACTTAGCTTCGCCAAGGCAACATTTCTAACTTTCGTTTCGTAAGTTTTTCAACTAATATTTATATTTTATTTCAGCTTTATTTCAACTAACAGAATTTTTTTAATAGTTTTAGTTAAGGATAATAACCCTGCATTCAAATCCTGAGTTCAGCAAAATAGTCACAAAGCATTCTTAAGTTTTTCTCTGAAACATTTTGTTACAATAAAAATATAGTTTCCTAGTTCATTTTGTAAGGAATTGCTCTTTTAAAATGAATCTAAGCCACCGTGGTGAGACACACCGGAAAAATAGGATAGTATTTCTCTTGTGAGGGAAAAGTGGGGAAAAGAAGGGATTAGAGATTCATATCTTCACTCCCTACCCCTATGAGAGACCAGGCTTCATCTAATGCTTTACTTTCTTTTGTAAACCTTTTATGAACTGTATTGCAGTCATGATTAAGTGTTTTGGGGGAAACATAAAACATCACTTTTGGATCCTGAATTGAGCTTTTACAGGGATTGAGCCATAATATAAGTGTTTAGAAAGACTCTGTGAACATTATCCAGTGGGGGTGAACTGGTGCATGGGCTTGTCTCTTGATTTACATGTGAGCAGGATGTTAGCCACACTCCCACTGATCTCTCCGCGTGGGCACGGCTGACCGAATGGGATGTGCGTACGTGAGAACAGAGAGAAGATGAGTCTCGGGGGTCGCCGGAGACCCCAGCGGGAGCAGGGATGGATCTGCCGCTCTGGCTGTGAGGTCCCACAATGGACAAGACGGTGGGAGAAAACATTTGTGAGTGTTTAGCAGAGAGCATTTGCATGGAATCTGGGCTCTCATCCAGAAGCTGTTTTCCATGCACACTGTAAGAACCTGCGAGGAATTCTCCATCATGGACTGCTTACACACTAAACTCACTCTTTTTATGCGGTAATTTCTCTTGATGATTTGAGATTAAAGGAATATTCTGTGTTCAGTATAAGTTGAGCCCAATCGACAGCATAAAAATTTAGAATGTTCTTAAAAAAAAAGCTAAAATCTGGATTACAGTAAGACTTACATTTCAGCTTTTAAATTAAATTTAAGCTTAAATTTGAGCCACAATTTATTTCTAATGCAAGTACCTCATTGTAACATGTTTGTTCTTTAAAAGAAGAAAAAAAGAAAAGAAAGAGGCATAAATCAAAATTATTCTGTTTGGCAATTAACAATATACCTGTTTAATCAAGTCAAGTCACCTTTATTTATATAGCGCTTTTTACAATAGAGATTGTTTCAAAGCAGCTTTACAGAGATAACAGGAAAATAATGTTGTAATAGTATTGTTAAATACAAAATGAAATGTCCCCAAATAAGCAAGCCGAAAGCCAATGGCGACAAAGGCGAAGAAAGGTGAAAAGGCAACAGTGGAAAGGAACCAAAACTCCATCAGGTGACAGAATGGAGAGAAAAACCTTGGGAGAACCCAGGCTCAGTCGGGGGGTCAGTCCTTCTTTGGCCAATGAACGAACAGTGTATGATTATGATTCAGGCATAATCAGGTCAGAAGTCAGATGAGATCAGAACTTTCACAATATTTATCCAGTTCATCTGGTTGGGGTCGGAGTCATCCATTTAATGAGTTTAACTTATATTGAACCCAGAAACAATGCAAGTCAAGTCAAGTCAAGTCAAGACAGGTTTGATTTACATTACTAGATGGTTATACACTTAAAAATAAAGGTTTAAAATGTTTTTTCTTTTTGCATTGATGCCATAGAAGAACAATTTTTTGTTCCCCAAAGTAACCTTTCAGTGAACAGTTCTAAAGTTAAACATTTTTCTTTTCTTAGGGTAAAGAACATTTTAATAGCTAGAAGAACTTTTTTCACTATAAAAAAAACTTTTGTGGTACGGAAAGGTTCAATGGATGTTAACGTTTTTTTATAGATACCAATAAAGGTGTGTATGTTTAAAATGACGTGCTGTAACACACAGTGGATAGCCAACCGTACTACAGAAGAAAAAAAAAACAATTCTGGCATTGATTGAACAACTTTCCATGATGTTAAAGCTCCAACATATGAAATCAGTTATGATGGAGTAAAACACATGCCCAATATTTAGTCCAACATCTATTTTGAATCACTTGTTGAAAGCCAAGAATAAAGTCTGAAAACAACAGACTGTTTACACTTATCCCTCCATCTGCAGATCGCTCATTTAATGCTGGCACTGAGAGATGTTCTCAAGTGATAAGGATAGTCTTTTTGATACACAGCATGAACCCAGGACAACCACACAACAACATGTTTAAATGAGAAGATGCAGTTGACACAGCTGGAGGAACTGAACCCTCTCTGCCATGAAGTATGTCTTATGCACCATAAAGCGGTTATATAAAACTTTGATGAATCACTGCATGTCTGGTGTGGTAGATTTTTTCCAAAATCGAACTACGTATAATATTTATACTCAAGACCGTCTACAATCGATAGCGGCCGAGTCTATACCCTAGCGCGTCTACACGTCGACGGCGGCTGAGCCTAATAACCCTAATACCCCAGACTTCAGACAATGCCTTCGAACATGCTTTAATCACGGCCGGAGGATCTCAGACAAATTCCATTGAGAATTCCACAGTAAACACGAATACAACAGTTTTTATAGAATAAGGGTATGGCAAAATGACATGAAACATTACATCATTTCCCCACAATTTGATTGGTTCTTCATAGACAAGCCCTCTTGTTACTCGGTAAGAAAAACGTTTCAAGTTTAGACCTCTGTCTAGTTTAATTTCCCATATTTGTTATTTTACCACTCAGGGTTAGGATGGGGAAGTTAGGTAAGAGTTAGTCATAATATTAGACCCAAAGGGTAAGACAGGTAAAAGTTTAACATGAGGTTAGATAATCTAAAGGTCAGATTTTTAGAGTCAGAAACATGATTAGTTCTAAAAGACAGTTTACTATCTTATCCACTAAATCCATCACACTGGACTCAAGGTTTTCTTCAATATTGTATTTACTACAGTCTCCAAAGGAAATGCAATAAGTGGAATAGCTTAACTTTCAGGACATTACACTTTTAAAAATAAAGGTTCAGGAGTTTTTTATAGCTGGATCCATTTTCCAACCTTTCTATAAACAGTTCTAAAGAATAAATAAAAAACTTTGGTATCACTTTATTTTACAGTCCTGTTCCCTGTTGTTCAGCATTAACTTGTCAAATTGGGTACAAAATAATGTAAATGATCAAGACCTTAAATACACATCTTATGGCCTTCTCCACTTTGCTAGAGAATTTCCTGTTTCCTGCCTGTTGTCTTGAAATGTGTCCCAACATCTAAATACTCGGCTTCCCATTAGTTATCTATGGATGCAAATGAAAAAACAACAAAGGGATATTGTAATTAAAAGATATTATAGCATGGATGTAATCCCAGGGATTTGTTGGTGAGGGTCGGGATTGTTGAATCTGATTTGTATTGAAAAGCAAATATAAAATTTTCCAACCTTTCAATAAACAGTTCTAAAAAATAAATAAAAAACTTTGGTATCACTTTATTTTACAGTCCTGTTCCCCATGTACATATTGTAATTAGAAAAACTAGATAAATCTGTCCCTAAACCTGATCTTATCCCAAGTTACCTTATATTACCAGTACTTTCTTAGGTAAGTACACTGTAAATACACGTATGTGTAACTTTGTTTCTTATATGTGAAGAACATTTTAATAATCTAAAGAACCCTTTTCTATTATAAAGAACCTTTTGTGGAATGGAACGGTTCCATGGATGTTAAAGGATTTGATTATTTTGAGTGTCAACGGTTCCCTTTAGCAGAGCATTTGTTGTAATATAACTGGTGATGCATTCACGTGTTTTACAGGTATAAAGCTGGTTCAAATGGATTCGGTTTTGAGTATTTAGAGTTTATGGGGTTTTTTCTTTAAACCCACCCACAGTGCAGATGTATGGGGGGAAAAGGCATTTGGGATAAAGTTTGGGGTACCTGCAAAATCTCTGGTTCCCATCGTTCCCCTTCCTGGAAACACATGCAGGAAATGAGCTCACTAAGAAAAACGGTCTGTAACTGCAGCAAACGCAGAAATGATTGACGGTTAGCTGTTATAACCACACCGCTACACAACATCCACATGTGTCCGTTAAACTTGCAGAGATAATGATTCCCTAACATGATAGATAGATAGATAGATAGATAGATAGATAGATAGATAGATAGATAGATAGATAGATAGATAGATAGATAGATAGATAGATAGATAGATAGATAGATAGATAGATAGATAGATAGATAGATAGATAGATCTATTTTACTCTTACTAAGGATTAAAAATGCACTGATTTACAATGACTAATGCTTCTCATGTATTTCAGCAATGGTTAAAAGCTTAGTCCCAAGTCAGCATTCTTCTTGTCCCCACAGGAGGATTTAAGGACCCCTGTCCTTGACCTTGAACAGTGTTCAGGTTCATATGTTTTTTCCTTTGTAAATCAGTCGTGGATTATGGTCAGAAAGGCTATCCTGAGAAGCCTAAGAAAACAGAGGCTGGGTTTCTCTGGGACTGATTTGTAAGTGACCTCCACCTCACACTCCCAGAGTAAAGGAGCTCCAGTTAGTCCAAACTGGGTCAAGTGTGTGTCCACTGACCATGTCTTCGTTTTTTGTTGTTGTTGTTTTTTCCGAATCCTTTTTCTCAGTAGGAAGTTTAAGGTGTTTGAGGATTTGGAGAGCAGTGAATTTTGGAAAAAGAACAGGAAAGGGGGAAGGGGAGAATGAATGGGCATATATTGGGTTTAGTCAGTTTATCTCCTTCACACATATCTCAGTTCATCTCTGGTTCTTCCTTTTGAACTGGACGATCATTGATAACAGCCTGTATCTGTTCACTGCTGCTCTGTCTCACGGTTTCTGTAATGGGGGCTTCAAGGCAATTAGTAACTAAAAGACGCCTTATTAAACAGGATTGGGGATTTTCTGGAAGATGATTACATCATCTGATTTGACTCATCAATATGACCACAGGGCACTCAAACGCCTTTGAATAAGACAATGATGCAAGTGTTGACATATTTTCATAGAGACCAGTTTGAGTGAAGCCACTTTGAAACTTTTCAAGCTACGATCTAATCCTAATTTTAGCAACAGTCAAGCTAGTCTTATACTATGGTGCGCCACACTACAGGGTACTGGTAGGCCAATATAACAAAAAGTATACAAACTACATTGAAGCTACTTATATGACAATCATTTTTTAAATAACTATCCAATTATATAATTAATAATTTAATCAAAACCTTTTAATATTCTGGCACAAATCAATGTGGGTAGTTTTTTTTTAAATGAATTAATTAATGAATGAACCATCCCAATTAAACTGAACTGATTTTTCACTACAACTAGAAACTAATACAAAAAAATATATATATATATATATACTTCATTTATATAATTACTAAAATGCCATGCTGTTGCTGAGACTTAAATTTGTTTATCTTTATGGAAATATCTGAATGAACTGATTCACTAAAATGAATCTGCCTTTACAAAACTACATATGAGAGAGCGGACCATTAAGGATGAACCGATTCATTAAAATGAATCAGACTTTCATGCAGTAAGCGATCCGAGAGTGTTTGATAACCTCAGCTCACTCACCATTCAAGTTATATATAAAGTATGTAAACAACAATGTTGCATTTGGTTGCTCTGTACCGCCAATCGTTGGAAAAAGCATCTTGTCTCCAGTAAAGCTATACTGTTTTGAAAGAATTTGAATAACTGAAAAGGGTAGTTTAGTTAGTTTAACCCTAGTCTCAGGCCCATGGACCGATGGCTGAACAACTGATGCATAAGGCACACTGAACTGGAAACACTTCAGGATTTTCAAAGTCGTCATCTGATTGGTTGAATTCTACAGGATGTCTGGGATATGTGTGTGCTTCGCGTTCTATAATGGTCCGCCTGGAAACAAAGATGCTATGACGCCAAACCCCCTCATGGAAAAAGAACGCTGTTGTATTTACAACAGTGACAATGAGCACTTGTCAAGATCAAATAAATGCTGGATTTTCAAAAGTATGTGAAGTAGGGGTGTAACGATACATGTATTCGTATTAAACCGTTCGGTACGAGGCTTTTGGTTCGGTACGCATTACAAAGCGAACGATTCGTTGGACCATTTTTCCTGCCGACCAAAATTCGCGCTGGCACGACCACCGCAACGTTGCGCAACATCAACTGGCAAACGTAATGAAAGCGGAACGAAACTGCGCTACTCATTATTTTGTGCTTCACGGACCATTTATCAGTTTGGACCAATGCCAGTGCAGCGCGAGCCGATCTTGATCAAGCGTCACTGTTACTACAGCGCTAAGAGACTCAGTAAACAAAGTGTAACGGAGTTAAATATATAGTGTGTGTGTGTGTCTCCACTTGCTAATAATGATCTGTTAAATATTCATACTGAAAGATGATTGGAAAGAATAAGGGTCAACAGGATTTCCTATTGGCTGGCTGGTTCTCTGTGCTGTGTGCGCCCTGTCTCGCAACTATCAGTTCACGTGTGTAAGGCCAGCGCGCCAGCACGAGGAGTGTCGTATGCTGAATTATTTCAACTCACTCTGTTGCACGATGTTTTCTCAGTGAATAAAAGTGATGGGAGAAGATTTCTTGAAGCCAGAGTTTTATTAAAACACAACACAACGCAGAGAGGACAAGAGACCAGTTACATAAGCATTTGAATTCGCCACTGAAGTAATAACATCGCTACGAGATCTAGTGAGAAGCATTAAAATGTCTCCGTTATTAACGGATCAAACAGCGCTGATGTGGAAACCAGGAGAAACATTGTTCCATGAATGAACTAGTTATAGGTTTTAAGTCCACAGATCAGCAACTTTCACCATGGATTTAATGTAGTAACACTCATTGTAACCATGAAAGTTAGGCAGACATAGTAAAATGCTTTCAAGTACATCACACATCTTTTTCCAGCACTTCAAAACTCAAATATTATCATATTTAATGTTATTTTTAATGTGATGACCAAAACATTATTTATTCATCCTTCTAAGATTACCCCCATTTATAAAACTAAAAGTTTCAAGATGTAGGAAAACTCACATTTTAAAAATAAAATTTCTTTTAATAAATAAGAAATTTCTCTGGCATTTCTTTCTTTTTGCTGTATCGAAAACGTACCGAACCGTGACACCACTGTATCGTATCGAACCGTGAATTTTGTGAACCGTTACAGCCCTAATGTGAAGTATGTAAAGTTTGCGGCATAGACACTTTAAAATACATCCAAGAGTTTCACACACCGGTCTTTTATTGTAGAGACATCAACGTTACATTTTCACGCCGCTAAACATGACACAGAACAAAACTAACTGTGTTTGGTTTAGTTTTCTACAAAATACAGACTGTGTCAGGCATTGCCATTGTGCTATACACCCTTTCAAGTTATATTCATAAACTCCCTCACAATGAACAAAGTGAGTGTGACACTCCCTGACACACTCACAAACACACCCTCACGAGCCTTTACATGTTATACTATAATACTGCAGGGTGTGATATACTGAGATATGCACAAATAAACTCTTTGTTAATACAGTGTTTTAGAAACTGGCTCCAGTGCAGATTTGTGTGATCAATATGTTCATTCACAAAGCTTCAAAGACTCGCACATCCAGATGAAATAAGTCTTCCTCTTTGGCTGTATACATATGATGAATGAACAGTGTTGGATCCAACAACTCACAAAAATATCGCTGGCTTGCTTTCATCTTGTTTACGAATACAAAACAGTAATGCTGCTAACAGCAGTTTTGAATCAGTTTCTGTTTTCATTATAAGTGCCCTTTTTGTCACTTTTCTAATTTCTGCTTGTGATTTAACGCAGTGTTGTCCTAAAAAGACAACATTTTCCCAGGATTTGCTATCCACATCCCAAACCACTATAGCCTTAATCCCACAAACCCACGCACACTTGACCTTGTTCATGTGGGCTGGCAGCTACACCTGGATCTAATTAAATGTCTCTCACATTCCTCTTGTTATTCCTAACCAAGGCCAGAACTTCATACTATTGTGTTTTGCTCGCTTTATTAGGGCAATGTTCAAATGCCTTTATGGAGTTCAACTAATCAGGACTAATTCTACAGCTTACTTACAAACCGATATTTAAATTCATAAGAGTGCACAAGACAACATTTAGAGCAGAATGTAATGTTCTCCATTCGAATGACTGACTAATTGCTCTATAGTCCTCACACTTATAGCCTAAAATGTCTGTCTTGAGCCTCTTGGGTCTGTCTTTTGTGCTTGGCGGTGTATTTGTCTCAATCACTCCTGTATTAAACACTTGTTTGGGATTCCCAAGGCAGTCTGCCTGCCGTTGGCCCATTGTGGTTTTTTTGCATGAGAATACACTAGTGTGTGTCTCCCATTATTCTTGCCTGAACGCGAAACCCTGTCCCCCATCTGTCGACCCCCCCCAGCGGGCCACCATGCAGCTGGAGGACAAAAGGCTGCAGGAAACATTGAGAAGACGTGACAATGGCCCTCAATCAAGGTCAAGCAAGAGAAGTCCCAGGGTTCAAGCATAATGAATATTACCAGTCATTAGGCTAGTTAACTTGGTCCGATACAAGTCAGACTTACACCTGTTGAATTTCTTACAAAAATTGAAGTGCTTGTGTAAAAATGGTCTGTTTACCTGTTAAAATGGGAAGAATTGTTTTAAATGTGCATTCCAAAAATATATATGTTAGCCTAATAGTTTGTGTATGAGTAAAATGTCTGTGTAAAGCTCTTGTGCTCCATCTAGCGACAGCTTCCTATAAGGCCACAAGGTACACAAGCAGTCTTAACCAGTCCGAACTGGTTTCAACCATGTCCTTTCACTGTCTGCCATCTAGTGGGATTTTATGGCATAGTTGTTCAGCATTTACTTGTCAAATTGGGTACAAAATAATGTAAATGATCAAGACCTTAAATACACATCTTTTACCCCCTTCTCCACTTTGCTAGAGCATTTCCTGCCTGTTGTCTTGAAATGTGTCCCAAGATCTAAATACTCGGCTTCCCATGAGTTATCTTGCAAACGAAAAACAACAAAGGGATATTGTAATTAAAATATCATATTATAGCATGGATGTAATCCCAGGGATTTGTTGGTTAGGGTCGGGATTGTTGAATCTGATTTGTATTGAAAAGCAAATATAAAATTATTTTATATAGGCTATATGTTATTCAATATTCAGTAAAATTTATATTTTATATGTTATCAAAATGCAGTTTATATATCTATAAAAAATATACCCTTATATAGGTAAAGAGTGCCCCTTAAAATGCAATTATCTTAAAATTAAAAGCTAATTTCTCATACTGTTTGAGATATGCTCATAACTCCTTTGACAGACAAACAAACAAATAGGTTGTCTGTTCAAATGACTTTTTTTTTTTTTTAAACAAAAGATTATTCAGTTCTTCTCTGGCAGCCTAGATAAATCAGCTTAGGAGATCAGTTGTGGTGTCCATTCCACTTCAGGGTCAGTGTGCCATGTACTGCCCGTACCCTAGTGGTCACCTTGGGGTATTGCACTAATGCACATTGCTGAAAGCGTTCATTTTACATCAGGGCTTATATCCGTCTTATAGGTGGGGACAATTGTTTTTCAGCTATTTTAAAATAAAGACATTTTTGAAGCAACTCTGGAATTTTTTAGGAACTTATAACAAGAATCTAACAGTCAGCTTGTTCTCTACGACCAAATGGCCCTTTGTGGCTTGCCGGCTTCTGTGGTGAAGCGATCAGGACCACTTTGCACGGGACAGATGGCGTGGCGTGCGTGCAGCCTTCAAGCCACCATGACTGTCTGGGTTTATGGTCAGCCATTTTGTTAGAATTATTGTATGGAAGACGCTCAAAGTACTATGAGTTCATTTGAGCTAAAAGGAAAAACACTTTTTGTTTGTATGTGAGGGGGAAATATCACTTATTTTCTTTCTCTAATGTGTTAGTGTTCTCTTTAAAATACACAATTTTAACCTGGTCTCCAAATTGATTTCGAATTACTGGAGTATTAAAGGACACGGACATCGCTTCCAGGCGCCAATGAGAACAAAGAATGGGCGGATTAACAGTTTGAAAGCTTCATACTGACGTTCTGACCGTCCCGTCTAAAATTTACTGCGCGCGTATTTCCAACCAATCAGATCAGTCTACAAAGACCGATTATGTTGATAAGCATGATCCGTTTGAGCGACAGGCTGGTCCACCACTCACGTGTTTGAAAATAACAACGAACCAATGAGGGCGCAGTGAGGGCGGGGTCTCAGAAAGGGGGTTGGGTGCGAGGTATCATGGAGGATCAGTTAGAGAACGGCAGCCATTGAAGATAGCCGAGCCGTAGGTCCGCGCTCAGGAGTTTCTGACAATTTTTTTTCTTTAAACGGTCTAACCCAGGGCAGCAATCACCATCAAAATGGAGATGAAGAAGAGGATCAGTTTAGAGCTGAGGAACAGAACTCCAGCGGAGGTGAGCGCTTTCATTATTTTTTTCCACGGAAACAAGAAATGATGTTAGTTCGCAACCTGTCCATCCTGCACTTACGGAATAGTCAGTAGACTCCGCTGAATGGCAGCACGGCTGTTATACCACATGGGCAATTACAAGAATGCGATTTAGATATTTAGGCATGGATGAACGCATCACAGAATGCACATTTTTAGACCTATATAGGATGATTTCAGACAAGCAGTCAAATATAATCGTTATTTGAGCGCGTAAAACTCAAGTGAACTCGTTCTCCTTCGCCATTGCATTAGACTTATCGATGTGGGCGTCCCAAATAGTACCTCAAAATAATATGTTTACATTTTACAAGACCATTTTTTTATTTAATGATTCAGAAACTATGTTTATTACTCAACAAGTGAAGTCCAATTAGGTTACGACGTTATTATAGTCCTCGATACGATCATGTTATCGCTTCTAGCGGGAAACGGTAGGAATGAAAACAAAACGTCAGTGTTGTTATAGGAATCAATAACCCAACCAGCAATTTATGCAAAATACTGACTAAAACATCACGCGAATGAATCCGCTCACATAAAAAGTTTTATTGTAGGCAAGCTTCACGGATGCCTACCTCACTATGGCTTCTCTAACCTAGTAAAACGAGCAGTTTCGTCTTCCAAAGACGGACATCTTACACTCCAACTCTTCGATAATTGACATTATTCAGGGGCATTTGCCTTCGGTCTTCCTCCTAAGACTCTCAAAGCCATTATGTTCAGTTTGAGAGCACAAGTAAATATCGGAGCGAATGTCAGGTCAAACTGCATAATTAAGCGTTCATGGCTTCTGCAGCGCCTCGCGGTGTGTGTGGCGAGGATGGTGTGTGTGAAATGCTGCTCGAGTCTCCGTGTTGACGGGCGGGGAGTGGAAGTCATTTTGTTGCATCAATAGTTGAGACGGTGTTTTGTGGCTTTGACTCCGTTTTTATTAATCGGAGTTGAGCGATTTCTGATTCATAACGCCTACGTGGTGTTTAGGACGGAATAATTGGCGCGTAAACCAGAAATATTCGCTCGAACGTTGCGAACCGTTTAAAAAACAAGTTGCCATTTTCTTCAGTTGTTACGTTAATGGCGTATTTATGTAACCTCCGGTAACATTATTTATTACCGAAGTTAAGCAACACGAATTCGGCTTTACGAAGCCGTTTGGGTTATCCGTCACCGTTTTATTAATTGAAGGAATGTGGCAGATGGTGAAGGGGCGAGCCCCCCTTCCTCTCCTCCGATTTTAGTAGATTATTGTAGTAGGCTTGTCTGAACCGAAGTAGAGGAGCACGCTTCTTTTAAATGAGGGATCCTTTACACGGGCTTGAGTTAATGCTTTGACGTGTATAAATAATACATGGCTTGGTGTATCTTGCGTCACCAGCAAAATATTACCATATCTCGCACAATCGCGAGCATTCTGAAAATCTACTTGTGAAATGCTGGCAGTAATTCAGCTCAAATCCTGAGCGATGAATGGGTAAACATTATCAATGCTACGTTAAGCACACATCACGTGGTGAAAAAATGTAGTATTTTTCCATAAGGACAAGTTATTGAATATTTAAATAGTAGGGCTGCAGCCTGCAGTGCGTGCACGTTTCAATGTGTTATAAGAACACGGGCACGTTACTCAAAAAAGACCATATACCGTTATATTTATAATTTTTAAAAAAAGTTTCTAAACATATTTGTCTCTTTGGTTTACTTTTTTGGGTTTGTGCGGCAACTATTCAGTTGGTACCAAGTTTTAAGTTTCACTCTTGTTTAGGCAGATAAACATACATTCTCATGATACCCTTTATACCCACAATACCTACATTTATCTTTAATTCCCCAAAAAGTGTAAATACAGTGGAGCTATTGGGGTATAGAGAGCCTAAGTCCCTCCCCTTCCAGTGGACCATGGGACCTTATTTCGGAAAAATATTGTATGGTAGTCAATGACGAGAGACAACAAATATTTGAATTGTGAATTACACATATGATGTTTGTCAATTTAAAATATGCATTTTAAAGTCAAGAAAGTCACAGTTTGATGTAAAACTGTTGAGGTATAAGACTGTGAAAATACGTAATTACAAAGACTACAACCCCAAAAGGTGACATCATACCTTTTCTCTCAATGAATGAAGCTAACTTTACTGAAGCTAACGTCTGTCATTTTTTCTATAGTCTAAAGTTATAATTGTAACGTTACGCCGTCATGCCTGTGTGTTTCGTACCAGAATGCACACATACAAGCTTGGTGACGTACATAGTGCGAGACGAGAGATGTAGTTCATTGAGCGATTTTCACATGAAACTAAATGTTACTCTTCTGTTTTATGACAAACTGAATTTCTTGACTTTCATAATTATCTTTTAAATTGACAAACTAGGGCGGTATGGATTTTTTCTAACCGCGGTTGAAAAGCAAGATTTTCCCGCGGTATGGCGGTAAACCGCTTTAAATACCCCCCCACCCGACAGACTTTCGCGCACGCACCATAAGTCGTTTTTGCTAGACAGACTTTGTTAAATATTGTCACCTAGCCTACATCCGAAAAAAAAAAAACAAGCACAATTTGAAATTGTCAAATTTTCATCAAGCAGTAATTTGGCATGAACCAATCACTGAATAGATTTCCTTATTTAAGAATATTCTCAGATACATTCGCATTGAATTCATCATTTTCAGGAGAATACATTATGATGTTCACATTGGAAATGAAACAACACCTATTGCAACATGTCTTAATTACAGATATTATACTCCATATTTATGTTTACATAATATAGTGTTATTTTTTATTTAATCTATGTCGATTATATGAAAAGTGAACAGCATGAGTAAGATAGGATCATAAGATGGGTCAGACACGATTTTGACCACTTTATTAAGTTTTGTTTTGTAGAAAGCCTTCCTTTAAATTAAATTTCGTTTTGTATAAATTGTACCTTAATTTTAATCACTTTCATTAACGAATTGCCTGGAATTAATAAATAAGAAGCAAATATAGCAGACATATAATCAGGAGGACGTGGAAGCGCCGGTGCGGTCTCTTGCGCGTGAACTGGAGCTCTTCTCATAAATGAACCGAAACTCGGCGTAGGCTAGGCCTAAATGTCTACTTTTAAACAAAATTCAAAACAAAATGATACAGTTTTAGTCTACAGCAGCCTAGTCAGGTAAGGTCAGGTTTGCCGATATGCGTTATAGACTATTTACTTATTTATATTTATCCCTGTGCGCCGATCGGAGACGGAGTTCACTGCTGATATTCTGGGGATACAACATAGCCAATATACTAGGGACTTTAGCCTTTAAATATCTTTGCTGCATTGGATCAGTCTCCTTTCTAGAACAGCCAAGAGCTTTCTAGCCTCGCGGCCGCAGCGCCTCGCTTCGCTCATAGACCTTAAAACAGTCAGCGCCGCAGATGCGGTTTCGAAAATTGATCAAAAAACGTTGGTGCGGACAGATGATGAGTTTTGTGATGCGTTTGCGGATGAAATAATAATAGCCCATCCACGCATCTCTAATCCAAATGGAATGTTATTATGTGTCATGGAACATTGCGCTCCTCAACTCGCGAAAGATCGGATTTGCTCCATCTTTTGATGATAAGTTTTGTTTAGAAAACCTTGAATCCATGTAAGACACAATATCATTAGACATAGTCCATGTCATTAGAATCAATGAATCCATGTCATTAGACAACGTGCACACATGTGCAGGCAAATGTTTTTTTTGTTTGTTTTTTTGCGGTGATGACGGTGACGAGCTCAGGCCCGCGGTTAGAGTCACGTGACCGCGGTAACCGTCCCAGCCCTATGACAAACATCATATGTGTAATTCAGGGCACAGTTCAGACGGAATAAAAAGATAAGTTGTCTCTCGCCATTGACTACCATACATATTTTTTCCGAAATAATGTCCCATGAGCCGGAAGCGGAGGGGAGTGACTTAGGCTCTCTATTGTTTGTTTCTGAAATCCGAACTAGCAACACTGGTTCAACCAATGGTGTGAGTTTGGGGGCGGTACTTTCTATTTGTTCGACCAATAGCAACGGGGGAGTGTTTAAAAACCTGTTAGAAAACACTCATTGTTTTTGCAGTTCCGTTTGGTGACACTACTGGCGCAGTAAACCACATATTTAACATTAAGTCTTAATATTTAGAGTTAAATAAATATTAGAAAAGTCTTTTATGATGTTACATATTCATAAGCATTAATTGTAATATTAGCAGTTTTTGAATGTTGCTTTGTGGTAATAGTATGAAATAAACTTTCTTTGCTCACCAAGGGCCTTTATTATGTTCATCCCTCCTGCAGGTAGCAGAGCTGGTGGTGGATAACTGCCGCACGAGTGACGGTGAGATTGAAGGCCTGACAGATGAGTTTAAGGAGCTGGAGTTCCTCAGCATGGTCAACGTGGGTCTCACCTCCCTGGCCAAACTACCCTCACTGCCAAAACTGAGGAAGGTCAGTCAAGAGATCAAGCTTTAATTTCAGAAAACACCAGGCAAAGTTCTCTTAAGAAGAAGATCTGTTGTGTTTCAAGTACTAACCGTGCAGAAAACTGATACCGTAACAGTTTACATATTAATGTAGACACATTGTATTATTAAAGTGTGCAAAAATGGATGGAGAATGCCTAATGGAAACTTTAGTAGTGTGACGTGGCAAAATATTAATGTTTTCCATATTGCATGAATACAATAGTAAATTGGTCTTATAAGCACATAATTGCACTGTAAAAAAAACAGCGGCTTCTCGGCTTATTTTTTTGCCAAGATGTTCATATCTTAACTTTCCAGTTAAGTTAATTTTAAGGGCAATTCTCTTTTACAGTTGGAGCTGAGTGATAATAATATCACAGGTGCACTGGAGACGCTTGCAGAGAAATGCGCCAACCTGACTTACTTAAACTTGAGTGGCAACAAGATCAAAGAGCTCAGCACATTGGAGGCCCTGGTAAAAACACTGATGCATTTACACCATATTTCTCAAATATTATATAAATATATTTTGGAGATTATATCATCAGCCCTTCAGTTAATGTACAGTCAAACGGCTATTAACGTAATGTTATACGCAAGTTAAAGTACATTCAACCTTTTTTGATGCATGACATGCTCTTCAACCCTCAGCAAAACCTAAAGAACCTGAAGAGTTTGGACCTGTTCAACTGTGAGATCACCACGTTGGAGGACTACAGGGAAAGCATCTTTGAGCTTCTGCCTCAGGTCACATACCTGGATGGCTTTGATGCAGAAGACAATGAAGCTCCAGACTCTGAGGCTGACGATGATGGTGAGAACCAAGAGTTTAATTGAAGATTATTATGCTCATCCTCCAATGGACACATAAAATTGTAAAAGTATGCTACATTAAGTCATTACCACTTGTTCTATTATGCAGATGATGATGAGGATGGCGAGGAAGGAGCAGGGCATCTTGGGGAGTACGAGGAAGAGGAGGAGGAAGATGAGGAAGGCTCAGAGGGTGGAGAAGTTGGGCTGTCCTATCTAATGAAAGAGGACATCCAGGTGATGTAGCTTCCACCTGTTTTTAACATTCACAACCAGTTTGGGAAAACTTGACCTCTTAATAACAACGGATTCCTTCTGTAACAGGATGAGGAGGATGACGATGATTACGTAGAAGAGGAAGAGGAAGGAGAGGGTAAGCATTAATTATGCCACCAACATCTTGAAATTGTTGCTTTTGTGTTGAACTGTTCTCTAATGACATATTCTGTGCAGAAGAGGAGGCCGGCGTTCGAGGAGAGAAACGAAAGAGGGTTGCAGAGGATGAGGGCGAAGATGATGATGAAGACGACGACTAACCCTTTGTTTGACTTCTTGGAAACAATATCCAAGCTGTAGATCAACCCTGAAAAAGACCGTGATCTTGCAGATTGTTTTTCTCTTTGTAAACCATAGATAAATCACTGTAGAGGCTAAGTGTTTTCTTTTATAAATGCATTATATATTACACTATATAAAAGGGGTTTATTAACAATTCATTTATAGCCATTCCAAGTTAATTCCCAACACGTAAATCGGGGTGTTGTGAGGTTTGAGATTTCCAGAGGTTTCTCGATTGCAAATATGTTGTTGGACAGCCCGTTCGAGACTAGAGCTGGGCTTTCATCACTGAGAGGTGACGGCAGATCCGCAAACTCCAGCTCCCCAAGACCTCTGTGAGGAGGCAGTGTTTTCTGCTCCTCATCTACCTCTCCAGGTCTCATTCTCAGCCCACCACAGAGCAGCAAGCCAATCATCTCCAACCGTCAAACCCTTTGTTCTTGGATCAACCAATCGCTGCCAAGGATCTTGTCACACTCTTTATATGGGATGGTCTCCACTTGATTAAGCTTTTCTGGTAGATCAGGCTCATTTAGGCAGACCAGATATGTGATCTGTTGAATTTTAAAGTGTGATGTATGTAAATGTGATGTAAATTGAGCAAAGATCGGGAGTCGTGCTGTAGATTGGCAAATTGAATTTGTTTTAATCTCCAAGTAGTTTTTTAATAAAGAGTTCAATTATGTGAGCAGTTTGCCCTTTCTCACATTTTATGCAGAAGTCACCTATTTTTGACATCTTAGACGTTAAAATCAAGATTTGTTCGTTTTTAAGAGAAACGCCATTGCTGGAAATTTCTCATGTTCAGGTTTAACAGCTTTGTTGGATTAAACAGTACCCTTGAGTACCTTTCTACCTTTGTCTTGCTGTGGAAACAGGTTAGTTTCTACCTTTTGTTGAGGTATTTTACGGAGTAATACCTTTAATCTAATGTTCGTATGGCAATATGTATATAGTATGTTTCAACAGGTTTATTTTTCTTTTCTTTTTTTAATTGCTCTGTTTGGTTAGTTGTTTTAATACAAATCACGTTAAAAAGGACTTGCATACACGCAGGTAACCTGATTAAATTTCAAGTACTTGGTTGTTGTGAGTGTTGTATTTGGGGTTTTATGTGCTCTAAGCCTCTCTAAAAGGATTTTAGTTGTTGGATTTTGATGTTTTGTTTTAATGGGTTTAGGGTTTTTTTGTGTCTTTAAGTTTGCAAGCTCCTTTGTCCAATTATGAGCTCCTCTTGAGTTAGTTGTAATGAATGAGTGATTTGTCCTTTTGATTATTAAAATGGCATAACTATGGGATGTTATGTTCAAAAATAGACCCTTTGTCGGCTAAAGATTTCTGTAATTTGATTACAAAATTGTGGATTTTCTGAAACAGCCATCTGGAAGCCTCATACACAGGTGAGGAAGCACTGTTTTTAATGATTAAAAAAAATGTATCCTGGTAAAAATGGTAGTGATGTTTCAATCAAAATTTATAAAAAAAAAAAACTTTAAATGAATGCAACCTGGTGTAAGTTTGATGTGGCAAAATAAAGGAAAAACATTTTACCATAATGTTCTTGTGGTTTAGAAAATGTTTTAATTTTGTTCTTCAAAGAAGAAAAAAATACCAGCAATGTAGTCAATTAAATACAAGGACTTTTAATATAATTACACAAATCCCAGCTCAAGTGTAACTTGTTGACTTCATTTAGCTTGAGGCGTGTGAGCTCCACAAGCCTGGAAACAGCCTGCGAACTTTAATTTTATACTACACTGCCATCTGCAAAGCCTTGTACTTAGACCATTTATCATTTATGAGTTACACAAACTTTAAGCAGCAGAGCATAGAGGAAAGGGGTGTGTCATGTGATCAACAGACAGAGTTACCAAGGGCATCATCAATTAATCAGGAGTGAAGCATTCACCGTCCAGCCAATAGAAATACACCTGTATCACTGGAAGGGTGGAGTCACTGATCCTCATTAATTATTCATATATTTGATAAGTGAGTGTTTCACTATAGGTGATTATTAGTAATACAAAGAAATATTAAAATGAAATTGAACAATACTACAGGAACATCAAAGCATATTTATATGACATGCAACTTACAATTAATTTAAATCCATATAATCAATAGCAGTAAATGCAATGATCTTCTATTTTACTGGCTACTGAGGAAAAAAAAGACCATTTAATTCTAGATCAGAATGTAACATGAACTTTCATACCTATCAGCATGGATAATATCACATATCAAACTTCTACAACATTTTTTAATAAAAAAAGAAAGAAAGATGTTAAGTTTAAAACACCCCAAAACTCCATTAAATGTTTGTTTTTCCACAGACATGTGTTCTCAGGACAAGAGTGTTTTTAATAAATGTGTGTAAGTTGACACACTTTAAATGTTATACATTTATACAACTTATTTGTATTTTTTGTTGACGGTTTTGGTTTCATTAATTGTATTATGTTTCATAATTGTGAATAGCCAATAATAGCCTGTTTAATGGCATGTTGACAACTTGCTCAAAATAATATGATAAAATGCCACATAAAGTGTCATCATGTTCAATGAACTGTATCTTTATTATTCTGAACTGACATCCAAACTTGTTTCTTATCCTCTTACTGTAACACGGCCATTAGACCACTTGAGGGAGCTAATTTACTAGTAATGTGTATTTATTTTAGGCACAAAATCATCCACACATTACAATCACATCCCAATAGCTCAGGAGGAGCTTCCACCATGTTAATATATTCATGTGAACAGTTCAAGACAATAGATAAAGCAAAGGAAAGGTCAATTCACAACATCTTTGTATTTTAGTGATTTCATGTGCAACCCATGTTAAAGTTTCATGACTGTATGTAGAGTCTGTTAGTGATGCAATGTATTTATAGACGAAAATAGTATTTCAACACACAGAATGCTTCAGCTGTGCCCATGTACATTACAGCTTAGATGAAACTACACACACACACACACACACACACACTGACTAAAGCTCATCCATGTACAGACTGCTTCAACCCCCACAGCAGCTGATGAGCTGCAGCCGTCCAATCAGAGATCCCGAGCCTCTATAAGCCTTATATGAAGTCAATGCAGTGAAGGACCAAGATTGGATGAGCAGTTATGATGAGTAGCCTTTTAGCTTTTGTTATGACACATCTCCATTGCTCCCAAGGGGAGCTTATATTATATTAACAATGCTTTATATATGCCTTACATCAGATTCAGAAATATAATAAAACCACAAAATCCCTAAGTGGCCCGAGGTGAGTGAATGAAAAGACGGATGACGTGTAAACACACTACATGCTCAACAAACAGAATTTTGAATCGCTCTAATCTGTACTTTGAGAAGTAGCCTACATTTATGGGGAAACTGCAGTAATCTGAGGCATAGTTTTCATTTGTAAAATTTGTTTTTGCATACAGAGAAAAATCTGCCGTTTTCACAGTTAAAGGGATAGTTCACCCAAAAATGAAAATTTTGTCATCATTTACTCACCCTCATGTTGTTCCAAACCTGTGTGAGTTTATTTCTTCTGTTGAACACAAAGAAGATATTTTAATGAATGTTGGTAACCAGACAGTTATAGAAATAGTGAACTTTTCATGCTGACTTTAAAGCTGACGTAATAATCAAACTCGTTCTTTTTTAGTTTTAGATTTTCGTTTTTTATGTAAACACGCTAGACGGACGTCTTTAACCGTTGCGCTCGCGTCATTTGCAGCGTCTCAGGTAAGACACGGCCCCTTATAAAGTCTGATTCTTTTGTGACTTTAATGGATCGGTTCAGTCGAAACGGTCCTCGCTCTCATGTGTAGTGTTATAAAATCGGATTCATTCTAGAGAATCGGTTCATGCTAAAAGGTATTTTCTTTTACATTTAAAATACGATTTATTAAAGTGAATCGTGTGAATGAAGAGATTAAAGAAAATAATTTGGTTGTTGATGATATTTTTGTATATGAACATTTTTGCATACAGAAATTTCTGGGTGTGAAGTACATGTATGGCGTACTTTGAGGCAGACTTTGATTAGTTTGATTTCGGAGTACTTTGGCCCAGATGTCCCAGAAGAATGCAGGTGACCGTAAACAACACCGTCATCAAACCCCAGGGGCGCCGCTAAGGGGGGAAAAGTTAGGACGATTCTAAGGGCCCACACACTTTTGGGGCCCCCAGGGATCGATTTTATTAATGGAATTGGTGCGGTAGGGGGCCCAACCTCATATTCTTTCATAGGGCCCAAAATTTCTCACGGCACCCCTGTCAAACCCCATAGGGCATCTGTAGACCTCACAGCTTTCAGCTTACAGCAATCAATCATTATTTCATCGAAATCATGGGGTTAAAGTTGGTCATTTTCGTTGGTTTAGCAAACTGCCACCACTTAAATGGAGGTCATAGCAGACCGCACTGAGAGAGAACCGAGCGGATATGGAGACGATGCACTACCAGGGAGCATTTATTAACATATGATCACTAATGTAGGGGTCTTAACAAAGCTATAATCAGCAGTACAGTGCACTTGATGAATTAAACATGAGGGCACACAGCACCAGCTGCTTTGATCCCAGGGTTCAAGTGATCAGGACAGAAGCACAACCTACAATTACGGCTGAATCTCCTTTACTTTTATCTGGTAAAGGTTGAGAGAAGTGTTTAAAGAGGAAGTGAATTATTAAAGAGGATGTACAGCACAAACGTAAGGTTCATTAATGCAAAATAAGATAAAATCAAACTATTTTAAATTGCATGTTAAACAAACTATTGTATGCCAAGAAGGTATATATAGAGCAGTATCCTGACAAGAGTAACTCAAGAGTTGATTGTCCGAGTGTTCACATGTGGCGTGGCTCATCCTTTAAATATGCAAAGCCCAGCATCTCTCTAAAAGCTCTCTGTTGTCATGTTATTTTTATAAGTGTCCATGTGCGCTGTGCACTGGTCTGAAAGAAACGACACATTAGGTTTGGGCCTTTGCTCTCCCAGAGCGCTATATAGAGTGTTTGTGTTTTAGCATGTGGTATTAGTAAAACTGCATGTATTTTTAGCTCTGTTGCTAGCATCCGCACAATACTCGCACTGGGGAAAATCCTCTCTCAAAAGGAGGAAGCAATGTTATTGTTGAAAGGTGGAAACAGATATGTAATTTGGAACTGGAAATAAAACCGGTGTCCAAGACGTATATATTTTTAGCAGACTGATAATCTGCTAGCCGCTATTAGCGCATGCCTGTGCTAGAGAATGTATTCATGTGACATTAGTCATAGTTTTTAAATCACTTTGTGAACAGCAGTGTTGGGGACTAACTAACTAAAGATTGCAATGCTTTTAGAAGCATGACATTTGTTCAGTCATATTCAAAAAAAGTCGCGGAGTAACACGACCAAACTCTGTCATTGTTTTTAAAATTACAATGAAAAAAAAAAAGAGTAGCAACAGATCTTTTCTTCTGTACTGTGTAAAGGATTATCAACAGACAAAGAAATGTAGGTCATGTAGGACTTGGTTCTATGCGTCAGCTGTTGATTGGATTTTAAGAAGAAAACACCTCTTTACCGTCTTCACCAACATGCAACAAAAGCTTTGTTTAAGCAAGGGGTGGGGTTTCAGCAGACGTAATGATTGGAGAAGTTCTCACCTAAACTGTGCTCTTTTTCTCACATTTGTGTCGCTGAAAAGCCTGATTCATTCTAGTGACTCGGTTCATCCTAAACGGTTCTTGCTTTCATGTGTAGTGTTATCAAATCATTCTAGAGAATTGGTTCACACTAAAAGGTCCTCTCTTTCATATTTAACGTCAGAAAGTCCTATTTATTATAGTGAATTGGTTCATTCGGACAGTTCATGTAAATTAACATATTTAAAAAGTCCCTGTGCAATGCTTTCGACACAGTTATGCCAGTCGAGGTACGGAGGTCCTAAAGGGACATGGATGAGGCAAAACAAAAAATTAGGGGATTTTGAGATTTCTAATTTTTTCAATGCTTTTACGCTCTCTCACAAATGTTTTGCATTCCCCTGAGAAACTAATAAGTTATTCTACTTATTCTACTAACCCTAACTCTATCAGTCTACTAATACTATAATGTGAGTTGACATGTAGTTGCAAATTAATGAGTTAGTTGGCATGTAGTTGCAAAGTTACTTATAAGGTCTAAAGTGGACTATCAAAATAAAGTGTAACCGTGTTTTTGCTATAAAAAATACGACTAAAATACAATGTAAAAAAAAAATTTGTTTATAAAACATACTGCCACTTAATGATTGTAGTTTAACTACGTCAAATTAATGCTTGTAGCTTAACTATCTACCGTATCAAAGTATCCATCTTATTTTTAACATAAAACTGGCTCAACAATTTGTAACTTGCTTCCGGTGTCATCAGTTATTTTTAGCTGTGCAAACCAGTGCGTTATGCTGCTTGATATTGTAAACTGGTATTTCATATAATTATTTTTATGCATTGTTGTGATCAAAAACACACTGGTTGGAGCACAAACAGTTTTTCCATTTACTGCACTGTTATTCATCAAGTTAGTTATCTGTAGCAGCTAATGAATCAGAAGTAAATAACTTACTTCCAATTTGCAAAATAAGGTGGATACTAGGAATGCACCGAACTTTCGGCTACCCAAAATTTTCGGTCGAAACAGCTATTTTAGGTTTCTGAGGGCCGAAATCAGTGATCGAAACAGAGCTAGTGGATACCAAGCACTGCCACTGATAAAACATTATTTTGAGAAAGACAATGTAGCCTCCTACATTTGGGTTTGTCCTTTAGTGCACTGTTATATTGATACCTAAATATGTAAATTAGCCTAAATTCATCAGTGCCACATTAATGATTTGATTATTTGAGCAAACATCATACCTATTAAACAACTGCACAAGATACATACAGTATACACACCATATAAATCCCACGCCGTGATGTGTCTGATCTATTTGTGAATATAGGTCACATTTAACAGCCATTCTTTCTAAGCCTTTCTCCAATGCAGAAATACAATTTTAGGGAGAGCTAGGCTATACCATTTAGCTTCAGGCTTCAAAACCCAAGAATGACTTCTCTGGGATGTCTCTATTAATCTATTTGAATCAGTAGAAGCACAGCTAAACCAGATGCTGCAAGGCTAATGAGTCACACAGCAACAGCCCTACGCTCTCATTGGCTCAGATGAATCGGTTGCCCCAGCGTGAATCAGGTGTTGCCGATCATCCGCTCGAGTTCAAGCCCTGCATACAGAATAACCCTTCAGGACGCTTCTGCGAGAATGTTAGCATTAGCCCAATAAAAAATAAATGTGAAAGCAAAGCGGCCCTTCAAATGTATACCCGTCCTACATGTCATGTAGGATGCTATTTTTTTGTGAGGAAATGAAGTGCTGATCCTCACAGGCCCTTGAGCTTATTAAGGATGGTGAGAAGTGAGAAACAGAGGGAAGTGGGATATAAATCATTTATTCTAGTCATGCAGCAAAATCAGTTCTTAAGTAGTTATCCTCAATTAGATTTGCCAGTTAATTGTTGTGAGGCAAAAATTTGCATTGCTTTATACGATACAATTCATATTGTGCATAAAAAAAATATATATTGCAATATGTGACCCTGGATCACAAAACCAGTCTTAAGTAGCACGGGTATATTTGTGGGAATAGCCAACAATACATTATATGGGTCAAAATTATCAATTTTTCTTTTATGCCAGAAATCATTAGGATATTAAGTAAAGATCATGTTCCATGAAGATATTTTGTAGATTTCCTACCGTAAATGTATAAAACATTTATTTTTGTGAGTGAATGCAGCACAATCGCAAACTTTAAAGGCGATTTTCTCAATGTTTCGATTTTTTTGCACCCTCAGATTCCAGATTTTCAAATTGTTGTATCTCGGCCAAACATTGCCCTATCCTAACAAACCATACATCAATGGAGAGCTTATTTATTCAGCTTTTGTGTGATGTATAAATTTAAAAAATATGAATATGAAGTTAAGAAAACAACAGGTCTCTTAGAAATATTTGCAAAGATTAGACCTGAGGGTTATTTCAAACATTAGCTTCCCTATAAAATAGCAACATTTTTGCATTCGCCATGCCACAGATCTTGATGATAAAATTTTGAAGCTCCACACAAAGAACTGGATTCATCATGGATTGGAACTGGGCCAAGAGGATGACTCAGTTTTGTATCATACACAAAAGTGTGTCAGTAATGTTTCACATGAGTACACTAGGAATACTAACACTATGCATGAACCGAGTGTATACACGCAGTTATTTAGACTGGATGCATCTGAATGCATTAGATGCATCACTGAACAGATGTGCCACCCTACTGTAAAGTATGTGCTGTATACAATATTATTATTATTATGCTTATTAATTATAATTATCAACAAATTATTCAAAGGATTTCTGAAGGATCATGTGACACTAATGGCTGCTGAAAATTCAGCTTCGCCATCACAGGAATAAATTATTTGTTTTAAAATATATTAAAATAGAAAACAGTTATTTTAAGTTTGAATTTTAGTTTTGTCACATGATCTGAATAAGCATCTGCCACTGTTATAATTTTAATTATGTTATACTGGATCAGTAAAAGTCTTTAACCCGTTTAATCCCACCGGTCACAATTGTGACCGCATCTTTATTCTTATTTCTGGAAGCTCTAAAAATGTTGTTATTGACTTTGGGCAAGACATTCAACTTTTAAATGACAAAATAGATTGTCTTGATTAAAATCTATTAATGTCATGTGACTAGTGTGAAAGGTCACATGACCAGATCAGTTACTTCCTGCTTGCACATCTAGAAGAAGATGTCTTCCTCAGACTACTACAAAAAGTAGTATGTAAAACATCTTAATTAACAGATAGAACTATCATATTTTGTACATATATTCTTTAAAGGGTCTACTACTGATATATTTTGAAAATTATACTCCTGCATATATATTTTGCTCGTAAGACTTGTAAATTTGTTTACGGTCACAATTGTGACCGGTAGTATAACACAGTGCCTCAATTGAAAACACAGGTATTGGCTGGTATTGGCAGGTATTGGCAATCCTACAGTGAACATATGTCACACCTGTGAGGGGGATGGATGATCTTGACAAAGGAGAAGTACTCACTAACACAGATTTAGACAGATTTGTGAACAATATTTGAGAGAAATAGGCCTTTTGTGTACATAGAAAAGGTCTTAGATCATTGAATTCAGCTCATGAAAAATGGGGGCAAAAACAAATGTGCTGCGTTTATAATTTTGTTCAGTGTAGTTATCAGTATTCCAGAAACTTTCCATGTGTTGGACCTTCTAGACATACGTGACCCCCCCCCCCCCCCCCCCCCCCAATTGAAAGTGACTGAGATAGTGATGGCTCAGATAGGGAGTACCATGGGTGAAATTGCCCATTTGCCAAGTAGACTATTGAATGGTGATGCAGAGGTGAACTATCTGGAGGATTAGGCAGATGTTCGTGAGAACCAATTGGTGTGCCCCACACATGACCACAAACAACCCTTTCTAGAATGTACGGCCCATCTCCAGTGCACTGAATGAGTGCACACACATCTCCCTGAAACTGGCCTAGGACAGGGCCCAAGTGAAGTCATGGTCTAGCCCATAGGGGTCTAGCAGAACAAGCAGAATTTCCTCCAGGGTGTAACTTTGTACATGACAACCTTTTCACCTCACTAAGCCTCCTTCACAAAATGATAAAACGAGGTATTGGATGTCTTGGAATGAATTGTGTCAATAGGTCTAATTGAAGAATTTGTATGAATTCTGACTATGGTGTTTCCCACCGGTCACTATTGTGACCGAGTATAAAACCTAATATTTCACTAACTTAACCAACATAAAATCAAAAAAGGCATAATGTTTGAGTGTTAGGGAGGTCTAAGGAGTAAAAATAATGTACTCAAGTTGCAAGAAAAAATTTGGGATTAAACGGGTTAATGTCAAAGAAGTGATATGGGCGGGTGGTAGAGCAATGAGGTTAAAAGCTGTACGCTACGATTTCTGCTAGACCTCACTTGGCCTTAAACCAAATTTAATTAGCCGTACGTTTAGCAATGTGAATAAGCTTTGCATGTTAAGCCCGGCATGCTGAACTCAAGCCTGCTTTGGATAGCCGTGGCCTAGATTACAGTCATAATTAATTTAGTGGTCTATGATTTATGCTCATTTTGTCATCTAATATGGCTAAACTCTGGGCTTTTAGAACAGTCATAATCTAATGGGTACTTGTGTTTCCTAATAAAAAACTGTAATCATGTAGAGCAATTTCTGCTACAATAATAAACTGTAGATGCAATTGTTGTAGGGCACAAAACAGTGCACAGACTGAGCACAGGGGCATTTGTTGACTGTTCACCCACCCACCTGATTTGAGCTCATATCAGTAACTGATGATCAGCCCTGTAATTATGACCACATAATTGCTATTCTTCCAGAAAGATTGCAATAAGTAGCCTAGCTTCTTCAAATCACAATGCATTCCATTCATATGTAGCCTTTCATTAAATTCAGTACAGTAATTATTCAAAACAACACCAGGCCTCTAAAATGAGGGGGTCAACCTGCTTTATGAAAAAATAATCTCAGAGTGATGCAATTCAAGTGTAAGAGCAGTAACCGCTAGATTTTATGAACAGGGTCTGTTTCTGGGGCATGTGGATACATGTGTGATCGTAAAAAGAGAAAGTGATTTTTTGTGCTGTCTTTTGACTAATTCTGTATAATTAATCATCTAATTCTGTCATATTATCATCATTGTTAAATCAACATTTAGTTCCGATTAACACTAATTTTAATGGACAAGCTGTGTTAAAACAGTAGGCTACTGATGATATGTGTCACTCCAATTCCTTGTGTTCATTACAAAAAAATGCAGTTCAATGATTTGCAAGACTAAAATTCAAAAATATATAACGTTAGTATTTTACCTGAGTTGTGAAAAAGTGGCGGGAAACATTTCTTTTGAGTTCTCCTCCTCACGGACTGCACGCGATAACGAGTATGTAACGCGGCTGGACCGATTCACAAACAAATGAGCCGTTCACACTAGAGGTGGGCGGATCGATCCTGAAGTATCGATACTTCGATTCTGACGTGGTATCGAAAAGGATCGATCCTCACATAAAAATATCGATCCAAATGTGTATTTTTTTACCAGTAATTTTTATTAATTTAGCACGCAATTCAGTGCGTAAAATAGGCTTCAAAGTGGAAAAATAAGCAAATGTTAGTGGGTAATTGTGTAGGATAGAACTTTTTCTCCTAGTCATCTGTATACAAGACGAAACCAATCAATCACAGAGAGCGTTCGATGCTGGTGCTTCACTGAGCTCACAGGCCCAGTGCGTTTGGGAAACGAAGCCTTGCTTAGATGACAGAGAAACAATCGGGAGTTATTTCGCAATAAACAAACCACAAGTGTACATAACGGTTCAAAATGTTGACGTCAGTAAGATTTTTTTAATGAAATTAATATTTTTATTCAACAAGGATCGATGCATTAAATTGATCAAAGGGTTTTACACTGTTAAAAAAATATATACTTCATATAAATGCTGTTCTTTCAACTTTGTTCATCAAATAATTCTGCATAAAATGTATCATGGTTCCCACAAAAATATGAAACTGTTTTCAACATTGATAATAATATGAAATGTTTCCTGAGCAGCAGATCAGCATATTAAAATGAATTATCATCATGACTGGAGTAGGCCTAATGATGCCGAAAATTCAGCTTTGATCACATGAATAAATTACAGTTTACTATGGCAAAGGAAACAGATAGCCTATGTATGTATTTTTGATTAAATAAATGCAGAAGAGAATTAAAAATCTTACAGACCCCAAACTTTTGAACAGTAGACTAGTGTACAATAGTACATTTACTATAATTAGGGTAGTTTTGTAAAAGTCACTGACTAATTACAGGTGAGTTGAGAGCACAAATCACAAAATATTTAGTAGTCTTGAAAACGTATTCAGATTTAGCATATTAATTATGCATTAAAGTTCATACAAGTTCAAGTGCTTGCTTTTAAAATGAAAAGTATTGGTATCGGTATCGAAATTTTCAGTATCGCCCACCCCTAGTTCACACTAATAATGATAACTATATAAGTGTCGACAACAGCGAACGGGCAATATAGTTGTTTATTCAAAGCGTGTGCTTGTCTGTCACTTTAAATGCTCGAGCTCGTTACAGCAGGATGGATTCTGATTGGCTGTCGATGTTTTTATCGTTCATCAGATGGATAATCGTTCTGAAGGTGATTCTTTCTCTGTGCCTTTATCGTTACAGTTGTGGTGTGTGTGAACTGTGTTTACTTTGTTGAGGATGATTATTAGAACTATACCTTTATCGTTATCTTTGTAGTTATCGTCCTTGGTGTAAACGGGCCTTTATGAGCTGGCTCTTTTGGCAATCAGAAACAAATGACCAGTGTAACGTTAGTCGTTAAGCCTGTTTTATGCTTCTGCGTCGAATCGACGGCGTACCCCCGCAGACCCCTCTGCGTCGCCGCGAACCCCTCCGCCGTAGCTCGACGTGCACCTCCAAAAAATTGTAACTACGCGTCTAGGCGACGCAGACCCCAAGGACTGTGATTGGACAGATGCACCGCGATGCAACGCAACCTGACGCAGAACCATAAAACAGCCACGACGCCTTGGAGTGACGGCGTAGCTACGCCGTGCAGTTGACGCAGAAGCATAATGAGGCCTTTAGTCCGATTACCGAATCGAAAACGAGTGACTTTTAACTCGTTCTGAAATGCTGACCTGTTCATTTTACTAATATTATTTACTCATTTTAGTCAAACTCTGTCAAATAAAAAGGTGCAGCAAGAAAAAAATCATTTTATCTTCAGTACTTTTTTTCTCTGTGTGTGTGTGTGTGTGTGGGGGGGGGGGGGGGGGGGGGGGGGGGGGGGTTCTACAAATATCTTTTGAAATGCAAATTATGATTGACGACCACCAAAAAAACGACCACTGCTAACTTTTATCTGAACTCTTTTCCACACAAAGCTCAACATTCCCATCATGTTCACCTCAAAACAGTTTTTTACCTGAGCTGTTTTTGGAAAAAGTGAGTGAATGGTAAACCACTTTAATCATTAGTAATACACATTATCAATGCCAACAGAAGTAGTACAGCCTTGAAAGGGGAGTCACATGTAAAAATACAGAAGTTGAAAGTGCAAAGACAAAGGGTTGAGGTGTCAGAGGAACAACAGTTAATATATAAACAATAGACTGTGAGATAAAACAGAACACTGAAAGTTCCACCTATTGTTCTCCTTCCTTGCATTGATTGTAAAGGCTCACATGTAATTTTGACTGACTAAATATTTGGTCAAGGGCTTTTCTTTTTGCGGTTCTGAGAGGGTGTTGTAGGTGTTCTAGTGTTACTGTGCTCTGCCCGCTGCTGTCTGGCTTGCAGCTCCTTTACCTCAGCCAAAACCTCTCTAGCTTCTCGCCAGGAAGAAATAGCCTCTTGTAAGAGTCGTTCAGCTGCCACCCTCCAGCTGTCCCAGTCCAAAGCCTCATTGAGAGGAGAATCAGTACCCCTAATGCTTTTGAAATGGGGCGAGTAAGAGATTCGAAAAAAAGCAGGTTCTGTTGACTTCACATGGGGCGAATTTGATCCAGCGGACAGAGGCGAGTCTGAACCTTTGATGTGAGTCAGATCGATGCATTTCATTTGGGGTGAACTTGATTCTTTTGAATCAGGTAAATCGCAGCTCTTTGAGCGAAGTGCGTTTTTGGAATGAGCGGATTTGGACTTGAAACGGGGCGAGGCTTTTGATTTCACATGTGGCGATTCTTTCCCTTTGGAACCAGGCGAATCTTTCACCCTCACTGAGGGGGAGTTTGTGCCTTTGCTGTGAGGTGAACTATGTGAGCTTGAGCCCTTGGAGTATGGCGAGTCAGAGCCCTTGAGATGCCGGATACGAGGGGAGTCAACGCCTCTCGGGTAGGGATAAGATCCCATTCTGTCCCGATGGGGTTCCTGTTCCTGAATCTCAGCGAGCAGCTCTTGAGTCCTCTCCAGCCGCTGGGTGATCAGATCCTGCAGGTGTCCCGTGGGACTCTGGGCCTGCGTCGCCTGGGGCCCATTCTTCCTATTTGGTTTTCGCTCTCCTCGGGACAGAGCGTCATCCATGGAAGCACATCGGTTACGGCCCTGAGATAACTTCTTCTCACCTTGAGGTGTTTGAGACTGGTTTTCATTGTTCAAGGTGAACTCGGTCTTGCGTGGCAAGCTGCTGGTTTTCACCTTTGCCTCTGTAGAGGAGGACAGCGGCCTGGACGCATCGGTGCCAGCGCGTCGACGGCCAGGGGCCAGTTTATCCAGGCTGACCCGATGGTCCTTCAACCACCCATCCTGATCGTCATCAAACATACCAGCATCTTCTTCATTCACCAAGTCCAGCATCAGCATTCCATCAGAGGAGGCAGAGGCCTACAACAAGACAACATTAAATATCACTTTATGTTTTTCTGGTGGATATGCCAGTATCTTGACACCTAGCGGCATGAATGCAGCATCATGAATTAGTTTTCGGTAACCAATACCTTCAAAGAAATGCACATATGTTAAGTATTCAGGTGGTCATGTGATCGTAATATGTAAAATGCATCTATCATTTTAATTATTTATTTAAAAAGGTTTGAAAATATTGAACCAAATTTAACTAAATATACACTACCTTTGTAAAGTTTAGGATCGGTATGACTTTTAATGACTGAAAGAAATCTCTTATGCTCATAAAGGCTGCATTTATTTGATCAAAAATACTGTAAATGTTTTTCTGTTTTAATATCTTTTAATGTAATTTATTCCAGTGATGCAAAGCTGAATTTTCCGCATCATTACTCCAGTCTTCAGTGTCACATGATCCTTCAGAAATCATTCTAATATGCGTATTTGCTGCTCAAGAAACATTTCTAATTATTATCAATGTTAAAAACAGTTATGCTGCTTAAAATTTTTGTGGAAACTGTCATAATTTTTTTTTAGGATTCCTTGATGAATAGAAAGAAACAGCATTTATATGAAATAGAATTCTTTGTGACAATTTTCAAGTTTTTAATGTAAGTTTTGAACATTCTTGCTGGAAAAACAAATCTCTTTTTAAAAGAATCTTACTGACCCCAAACTTTTGCGTTACAAATAACAGATAAGTCTACTAACCCTATCTCAAAAATTAAATAAATTCAAAGATCACTGTCGAATGATAACCTAAAAACTGTTAAGAATAATTGCAATAATCACAATTGTTGAAACTCAAATAAAAAGTGAAAATTACTAAAAGCATAACCATTCAATAATTATGTTGAAACGAAATTTAGTAAGGGAAAAATAAAAGGTGGGGTGGACATTTTACAACCATCTTAATCTACTATCTATGAGTAAAACCTTTTACTTTTTAATTGAAAAATATTGAAGAAAAAAATACGGCACATTTTAAACAGCAACGTTTTCTGGACTGCACTACCTCTCTGTTATGCAGACAGGTTATAAATAGCTGCATATAAGTTTCATCATTATTGCACCAAACAACCACCTAGTGCCATGAAGTCCGTATGAGCAGACAAACAACAACAGTCTTTGGAATCAAAGTCAAAGCAAGAATGCCACCCACCACAGCCATGAGATGACCCCGCGTGGGCAAACGCCGCCCAAGTGGAATCTTGGCCCGGTCGCGTGTAGGATGAGCCAGAAGACTCTCCTCCTCAATCGTCACCTGCAAAGGGAAATGAATCAAAACTGGAGCTGAGCTCATTTTTACCATGTTAACACAGTCATTTTCAGCAACCTTATATAGGTTCTATTTACACAACACAAAAAGCCTATATGACATGAAGCGTTAATTAGTCTTGCGTTCATCTCAGTTTAATCCAGTAGTTGTTAGTGTGAAAATGAATTTGCAGATTTATAAATAGAAGGTGCCTTATACAGATGATGTGAAATTCCCACAAGTGGGTTTCTGGTATATGAAATGCAGTGATTTTACAAGTGATTTGATTTGATTTGATTGAAGTTTATTTCGAGCAAAATAAAATAATATAAACATATATATTAACACACACAAAAAAAAATAACATAGCACAGCTTATCTCCCATATACATAGATATAAATATATACACATATACACACATATTATTAACACTTATAATAATAGTTGCTCGAAAGGGAGTGGAAAGAAGTATAACTTATTTGCTCCCACCCCCAATTCCTTCCCATATATTACCCCATATATCCGCTGCCCTTAACAGTTAAATAAATAATAATTTACTTGTTTTGATAATATTTATTTGATATTATAGTTTCTTACAATTACATTATGCTATCTCAATAATCACTATAATGCTATATGGTAATCCTCATTATCGTAAACATTCTAATATGTACCGATATCTATAATAATCACATCATATATAAAATATAACCATATCCTAGCATATTGTTTAAACATAGTTTTACAATAACAGAAATATCAATAATAATTAATAATAATCACTATCATTATGTACTTAGCTATGTATACATATCCCACTCTATTGTAATTGTGTCAACATTGACAATATCAAGATAAATAAATAGAAACCGTTTATAATCCTAAATACTTCCGTTTATTTTACAATAGCCAATACCCCTCCCAATCACAAACACAAGAACACCCAAATCCTTCACCCAGCCTCATATTTTGTCAGCACCATTTCTTTCAATTTTAATTTGAATTGGTGAATATTTGGGCATTGCTTGAACTGTATCCCCAAACCATTCCAAAGTCTGACACCACACACAGACACACACAAGCTTTTCCTGGTGGTTCTCACCGCATGGACTTTAAAGTTTTCACATCCCCTCAGGTTATAGCCCCCTTCTCTTCCTAAAAAGAACTTTTGAATATTACCCGGCAGATCATTTTTTTTTGGCTTTATACAAGAATTGAGCAGTATAAAAATCAACTAGATCAAAAAGTTTAAAAATTTTAGATTGCAAAAATAATATGTTTGTATGATCAAAATATCCCACCTTGTGTATGATTCTAACTGCTCGTTTTTGGAGTAAGAAGAGGGTATGTAGTGAACTTTTATTATTATTGCCCCAAATTTCTATACAATAAGTTAAATAGGGTAGAACCAGTGAACAATACAATATATATAGTGCATTATATTCCAAGACATATTTAACTTTATTAATTATAGAAATACTTTTAGATACTTTGCCTTGTATGTATCTGATGTGTGGTTTCCAACTTAATTTACAATCAATAGTTATTCCCAAGAATTTTATTTCTGACACTATTTCTAATGCAACACCATCAATACTTATTAATATTTCTGCGTTTTCTTTATAATTACCAAACATCATTACCTTCGTTTTATTTAAATTCAAAGATAATTTATTAATATCCATCCACGTTTTTAGTTTTACTAATTCTTCATTTACAATTTTTATAAGTGTATTATCATTATCACAAGAAAAAAATATATTGGTATCATCAGCAAATAATATGAATTTCAGTAATTTAGATACGCAAAATATGTCATTTATATATAAATTAAATAATTTAGGACCTAATACTGATCCTTGAGGGACTCCACAAGCAATGCCCAGGCACTGTGACGTAAACTCGCCCAACTTCACAAACTGTTGTCTATCAGTTAAGTAACTTTTGATCCAGTTCAAAGTCACCCCCCTAATGCCATATTTTTCTAATTTAGTGAGTAAAATTGAGTGATTAAGTGTATCAAAAGCTTTCTTTAAATCGATAAATATTCCCACTGCATATTTTTTTTTGTCTAGGGTATTCGTAATTTCTTCCACAGCTTCAACTAAAGCCATTGATGTGGACCTCTTTGTTCTAAAGCCGTACTGACCTTCATTTATTATGTCATGCTTGTCTATAAATTTTTCTAATCTGTCATTAAATAGTTTCTCTAAGATTTTTGAAAACTGAGGTAGCAGAGAGACAGGTCTATAGTTTGTGAAGATGTGCTTGTTTCCATTTTTATATAATGGTATTATTTTTGCAATTTTCATTTTATTTGGAAATATTCCAGTCTGAAATGATACATTGCATATGTATGTTAGCGGTTTTGAAATACTATTTATAACTTTTTTAATTATTGTCATATCTATATCATGACAATCAGTAGATGTTTTATTTTTGCATTTATTAACCATAGCTATAATCTCTGTCTCACTCACATCAGAGAGAAAGATGGTCTTTGCATTCCTTTCTATAATTGACTCATTTAATGTATCACTTTCACGCTCAGGAATTATTGCTGCTAAATCTGGTCCAACATTTACAAAAAACTCATTGAAACTATTTACTATGTTATACATATTAAAGTTTTCAACGTTCTTATCAATAAAATAATCCGGATATGAATTCTTAATTGTTTTATCCTTAATTATACTATTTAATATACCCCATACTCCTTTAATATTATTTTTATTTTCATTTAATACATTTTTATAGTAATTTCTTACTAGTTCTTATTATATTGATCAATTTATTTTTATATGTTTTATATCTATTTTCACATTCTTTTGTTCTTAATTTAATAAATTGTCTGTATAAAGTATTTTTCTTTTTGCAAGCATTTTGTAAACCCTTAGTTAACCAGGGACATTTTATAAGTTTATTCTTGTAGTTGTATTGTTGAATAGGACCGTTTTTATTGTATAATGTACTAAATATTTCTAGAAAACTATTGTACGCTCTATTCACATCTTTCTCTCTGTATACAGTGTTCCAGTCTTGTTCCATTAGGTCATAATTGAGTGAATTAATTGCTTCTTCCGTCTTTATACGTTTAAAGATAGATTTTTGGGGAGCTTTATTATCTTTTTTATAATTGTCATCATACAGTGTGAGGACTGGCAGATGGTCAGTTATGTCACACATCATTAGGCCACTGACCGTGATTTGTATTCAATATTGTTTGTAAAAATATTATCAATGAGTGTGGCACTATGCGAAGTAATTCTACTGGGTCTGGTGATGATTAGGTATAAGCTCATACTGTATCCTATTCACAAATTCATGAAGGTGAATAATATGTAAATGATAATGATCTGGAAACAAGACTGTTCTGAAATCTCTTGCAACCCATATGCAATTGTATTAAAAAGGGTTTTAATATTCACTTTTTTAGATCTTAAAGAGGACCTATTATGTACTTTAACAAAGTTTTGATTTTTTGGGGGGCTCTACTAGAATAGCTTTTCCTGCTTCAATGTTCAGAAAAAATACATTATTTTTCCCATATTCTCCATTGTTGCAGCTCCTCTCTTCCCAGTCTGTCAGTAACGCTCTGTTTAGTTCCTGTCTCTATTAAACCCCTCCTTCTGAAAAGCACAATGTGCTCTGATTGGTCGGCTGGTTCAGTGTGCTGTGATTGGTCAACCGCTTCGAGTGTGTTTGGAAAAATCTTACTCCCCTTACCATTACCGCTAGTTTCAACACACTACTAACTCAACCAGGCCTCATCCCTTTATTTAGCGTATGCCTTGGATGGGAATTATTTAAATGAGGAATATTGTGACATGTTTGTTCCCGGAAGAAAACTCAAGACTACAATGGAGGCGTTTCAGGGAGTTCAGAAACAGTGACACTGATATAGAGAATAACTGCCTTTGGAATGACTTTGTGCTTTGTAACTTTGCAGAGCTTTTTCATGCTCAAACAGCAACATTACACACTAAAGAAAGGTGCGAATGTAATAATAGAAAAAAAAGCATAATTCATTGTTTTTCAGAGTGCTTTTTTTTAATAATTGCACAAAGAATTTTCAGTATCCTAAAAGTGCCAAATAATGACAAGATAGAAAGATCTAAAAGTGAAATAGAAGAGGGTTAGTACTAGAATATGAAAGAGAAATCTATACAGAAAGAGACTGACTAATGCAATGAAAGAGTGTGGGAGTGGAATGACCATTAAAAAACAAGGAATAAATAAAGAGTGTATGAAATGTCCGTGCTCACCTCATCCAGCACACGATTCTTAGCTCTGGTAATAGCTGTATTTAAAACATTGATCCAAGATTCCTTCTCCTCTGGACTCACAGCCAGAAATACAAGATTGGGGCTCTAATGGAAAAAAAGCACTTGTTAAAATATCAACAATTACAATTATTAAACTTAATAATTATGGTATTTTGAATTTTCACACATGTATTTTAAGGGTCCTTGGGGGAAAAACACATTTTTTTAAAATCTTTTTATCAAGGAATCAATTTCGTATCGCCAAATCTAAATGTTTGCAATGCTTCATTCAACCAGGTATGTTTGAGCATTTTGTCCTTTTTAGGGTTGCATCTTGTGAAATTACATCATGTTTTTGCTTTATTTAGATGTCTTTGCTCTGGTTACCAATTTGATTATTTATTTATGGTCCTATTAATATCACTGTATGTCTGAGCCTCGTCACAAGCATTTCAATGCCCTCTTTTCCTCAGTGTTAAATGTGCAAATGACAAATAAATGCCTTTTGACTCTTTGACTATTGCCTTTGGTCATGTTGCATTCGTATTTCAGGTAAACAGCACCAGAGTTTGTTTGGAAGCAGAGACCCTGAAAATGTGTGCATCAGAGTTCAGATAGCAGCGTTCACACTTCCTCAAATGAACCGCACTAACAGAGCAATCGCACCAGAGTTTGTTTTAATCGAACAAAACCTGCCAAGTGTGAACACACCCTAAAAAACTGATTAAAATCAAACCACCTTGTAGTCAAACAGGCACAATATGAATTGAACCCTTTTTTTTAATCCATAATATCATAATGTTTAGTTCTTACCTTGTTTCCAGGGTTTTGGCGGCGGAGCAGGGTAAATTTACTGTGGTTCTTCTTGCTGTGGCTCTTGGCTTTTCGCAGTTCCTCCGAGCGCTCATACTGTGCCAGGTCAAACACTTCATGAGTCTTCCCATTATTCTTCATCTGAACACAAGAGCAGCAGCATCAGCATACAGGCCTGAAGCTAGTAACAATTGCTACCATTAATTGAAAATATCAGCAGCGCTTTCCCAGGCCAGCTGTGCCGACAACAGTGATTCATGATGGTACATATTGATTTTAGCTCGAAGGACAGCAATAATTAATGTTTAACAGAACACTGCTGTGACATCAGTCCATGGAATTTGACAGAACACTAAACAAAATCACTAACATTTAATTTACAAATAGTTACAAAAACATCTGTACCCTTATTTAAGGATATATGAACAACACAAAGTATTAAGAGTAACTTAATACTCTATGGAAGCCAGTTTACACCTCAAAGTAAAAAATGGTACTTGTGTAACTTTATTCCTCATATTGCGCATTTATTTGTAACTATATTTGCAACTAGGCCTATATCTGACAACTGCTGCTTATAACTGTTCATTTATGTCACATAATTGTGGTTTGACATTTTTTAATGTGACTTTATACTTACAAGTTCTGAACGCTAGCTAGTGGATATCTCGCAGTGTTATACTGTATCTCAAAATTACCATTGCAAATGTGACTATATCTCATAATGTGAATTATGATTCTTTTTTGGCAATGCTTCAAATTTCACAATGAACAGCGCAAACCTCACACATATAGCCAAGCCTGGTTCAGAACATATTCTCAATTAATACAAAATAGCATAAAAGGAAACGAACTGTGTTCTTTTCCATCAGAAATCAAGACAGATGTTCCAAACGGTTTTCAGTTAGTACAGCGCCTCCCCTAATCATTCAGCCAGTGACCCATCTGTGAAAAGTAAACGCCTCATTTTAAGACAGGTCAATCATCATTATAGCTGACTGTGGTAAAAAAAAAGAGGTAAATTTCACTGAACCTGAGGGGGGGGGAAATCCCACAGTGGGACATTAAATCCTAGAGGGCCACAATGAGGGTCACAAGGGTTTCTGCTGAGACGAACACAAAAACTCAACGCTAGAGATATTAGCATGCATGTAATGTCTCACATACCAAAAAAGAGAAACGTAGACATTTTGGGTCAGAGTTCTGCATGATAACCATGCATTCACCATAGCAACGGAGATACGCAACATAGGAATCTGTTGTCAGTGAGCTTGAGATTAAAATACAAAGATCAAAGTGATCCGTGATCACAGACCAAACAGCGAGCACAAGCAAACCAGCCTGTTCATAACATCCATGACTCTATTCCGCTTTGAGTTAGGTCACGTTTATCTAAGAGTTCACAAAATAACCAGTTTTACGATAAAGAGCAGCAATTAGGTAAACCCCCCTCTATGCTACATATGGCTAAAGGTAATCTGTGTAACCGTATGCCTCCAGATGGCCTCCTGGGGTCACACATTTAAATGTGAGTGAGCGCACACTCTGAAAAAGAGCGTACTAGTGATGCTAATATGGGGCAAAAGACCCCTGGAGGAAAAGAGCCGGGCCTCTCTTCACCACATCAATATTTCACTCCCACTGTTGGCACAGCACGTTCCCGGCAGGGGGCCATCCTGATCTCTGGATTAACCACCTCCCGAAATAACCCACCATCTTCACTCTCACGAAGGTAACTCCATCCTCAACAAGATGTAAGGAATAAAACGCAGCCTTCGTAAAGAGTACTCCTATGAATATTACATACAGATTTCAGGCATTGTGAATTGGTAGTATATAAAGCTGGCTCTGGCTGCTTCACTTTGCTTGGAGCCATACAACCTTAAAATCAGTCTCAAGATGTAAGGACTGTGAACATGAAGTGAATACTGCTATTACATGCATAGATTTACTTCTACGAACAAGCTGGAATTAAATAGATTTGCAGAATCCCCTTGAATCACGTGTTCAGTGTGTTCTGTAATCTGGTTGACTGCATTATTTAGAGGTCAAGCAATTTTCCTAAAATAGACATAATTGAAATAAACTAAAGTAAACCTCACAGCCTTTTGTCCTGCCAAATGGATGTTATGCAAAGTTAAATATCATAATTCACACTGATGGACTGATGGATGATTATCAGACACTGAATCCACACTGTTCATGAGTAAATCCTCAGTACATGTTTACATATGATCCATTTGCACACATGATGAATAAACTCTTAACCATGAATGATCAGCCTGGATACAGTGAATCCTAGAGTACAGCATTAATTATTTACACCAGATGTATAGAGGGAGCTTGAAAAGAAGCGCTTTGAAATCCAGTTATAGATGCTCACGTCTACATGTATAAAATTCACATGGGAAACAGAAAGGATCATAGCCATAATGAGTAGAGTTGCATGAAGTGTCTCACTATGAGTGAGATCAATTGAATAGATATGTCAAGTGACATCGTTCTGGCTAGAACAGGGCTACCTTGAGCACTGAAGCAAAGTCAAGTGCAGCGGTGCATAACGCTATCAGTACTAAGACAGCCACAGCAAACAATACACAGAGCCTGAAGGCATGCAGCGATCACCAGAGGACAGACCTGTAGCACATACTCAGACTGATGCAACCTGCTGACATTGTATTCTAATACTATAAAAATAACCTTGCTTGCCTGACTGGTGGGACGATTCACAGGGCTAGAAGATGAGTATACAGAATGTTAATCTGACTTGCGGCTTTATTTGACAACATTAATTTCACTGAATACCTGGGGAATCTTGTGAAAATATGGTGTCATGTATGCCAAATTAAAATATTTTGGGAATTCAAGCAGTGGAGAATGAAAGATTGAAGATTAAATTACTACGAGCATGGACTTCACTGTATATTAACAAAGACCTTTTATGCCCTTGATTTTGTTTATGGGCTTTTGTTTAATAGGTTTTCGTGCTTCAATGTTCAAAAAACCTTATTTTCTATTGTTGCAGCTCCTCTCTTCCCAGTCTGTCAGTAACGCTCTGTTTAGTTCCTGTCTTTATGAAGCCCCTCCTACTGAAATGCACAATGAGTTCTGATTGGTCGGCTGGATCAGTGTGTTGTGATTGGTCAACCGCTTCGAGTGTGTTTGGGAAATGTCCCGTCCATTACCATAACCGCCAGTTTCAACACACTACTAACTATCTCAACCAGGCCCCGCCGCTTTATTTAGGCGGGAATTATTTAAATGAGGAATATTGTGGCGTGTTTGTTCCAGGAAGAAAACTCAGGACTACAATGGAGGTGTTTCCGGGAGTTCAGAAAGAGTTACACTGATAAAGAAAATATGAACACCACCACAAAATCGTAAATATGAGTGGGAAGCTTGGGATTTTCTTTAAGCCCCGATGTCTTTAAGCTCCGACCAAAGTGACTTAAATGCACCTGACATTGTAAACAAGACTTAAATAAGAATTTCCCTGGAGGACTTGGACGCACCATAACTCCTTTGGAGTGACTTTGTTCTTTGTAACTTTGCAGACCTTTTTCACGTTCAAACAGCAACATTACACTCTAAAGAGAGTTCTTTAAAATAAAAGTAATAATTTATTAAATTAATTAGTAATATATTAAAATACATTCAAATATATTATTTAAATTTTTATGTTTTTTATGTTCCTTTAATACTTTTAAAATTGAAGTATCTATATATTTTTTTTTTACAAAATCATAACACTTAACTCAAGGTGCCAACTGTGTCAGTGTCAGCAAGCTCAGTTTTGATGGTCTGTCGCTGTAAAGTTCATGTTTGAATAATTCACCACATAAATAGGAAACATCCACACTCATTCTACTTCACTGCAACACCACCTGCATTTTGTGTGTGTACTTGGTCTCTACATGTAAATCAATGTATTTTTAAAGCATAGACTTAAAAAAAAAAGCATAGTAGCCTAATAATAATTTGTAAAAGATAGGCAACTAGTCAGTCAGTATTAAATTACTCACCAACAAACAAACTAGCAAACAGACAGAATGGAAAAGACTTTCAATTAAATCTGATATTGATTTGAATCTTTAAAAAACTGTCACCCAATAGTAAAGACTATCTTAAGAGGAGTCCCATTAATATTTCTGTTCAAGGTGAACTTAAGAAGCCTATCTGGTTCTTATTTGTGTCACTGACAGATCAAAACACATGGATGCAAATTGCTGTGATACTTTATTTAGATGCTGTATGTGGTTTGTCACATGGGTTTCTTTTCATGATGGCGTGACGCTGGATTCAGAGTCCTGAACATCTCCAGGGAGCAAGAGATGTGCAGCTGGGCTTTGAATCTTTTAATGTAAATAACAATGTCACTCATCCAAAATACAGCAGATGTGTGAATGCGACACGTGCACCTGCTTTCTCAACTCTTTTACGTTGCTTCAATGAGAAAAACCAGGGCACTCCGTACAGTTTTCCATGATATGCTGTTATCTGACGGCTCTGTGAAAGTAATGAAAGCCTACAGGCAATGACAGGAACAAGCTGCTACACTTCCATGAAAATTACAACCATGCCTCCACACAAGCTTCAAGTGAGCAAATGATTCAATTGTAAAGATTGGTTGCTCCTACAACGAACCGGAAATTGAATTCAACTGAATATTTGAAAGCAACTTCAGGGATCTTTGGTAGTGGTACTGACACAAAATCCATGACACAGGGAAATATTGATTGTAGCCACTAACCAGGTTCACTGCGCCTTGTCGTTTAGGGACACAATTGGGTTTCAATTTTAAGTGTTTATATAATACCCTTTAGAAAATTATAGCTTGTCAAAAGGATTACTTTGATGTTGCAAGAGCATGTCCTTTATATCAAGGGCAGGAGGTTTTTGGCAAACATTCATTACTCGTATTCATAACTCAGAATATAATCTCTGTAGTTTATTTCAAAATCTAAATGGGTTTCATACACGAGTAGTTGACATGATATACCTTTCATAAGTTGACATGCCCTGCATTTGATTGAGCATGAAATCATTATGAAAATGTATTATAATTGTCTTTATAACTCACCTCTTTTTCAAAGATGTACAGATGATCTCCTTTAAGCATCACAAAGCGGTTTCGCCATATTTCCCTGAATATTCCTTTGCCGCTAAACCTGCGGATCCAGCCTACTTTGTCTGGTTGGGGTGAGGGCTGGTTGGCATCCTGAAGACCCTGAGTGTGTCAACAGCGACCCGGTTAGTGTGTCGCCCGTCTTACATAATAGTATTCAAGTTCAAACAGATCTCTGTCACATGCTAAGCCATCATTATGTTTATTCCATAGCTGTTAGTACATATTTTATAACTATTAGTAAGTTGTCTATATATTTTTTTTACTGGTATTGTATTGATGTGTCTATTTGAAATATTCAAACAGTTTAGTTACTAGTTTTGTTAGCTATTTATTAGATACTAGTGCATATATTTTTTTTTAGTAACACTTTACAATAAGGTCGTAATTAATGCATTATGCATTAAATAAAATGAGCGGACAGTGGGCAATATATTTTTACAGCATTTATTAACCTTTGTTAATGTTAGTTAATATTTATGTTCACGTTAGTTCACAGTGCATTAATTAATGTTAACACAACTTTTGAGCTTAAAAATGTAGTAGTAAATGATGAGACTGACATCAGCTAAAATTAATAAATGATGCAGAAGTATTTTTCATTGTTATTTAATGTCAACTAATGTATTTAACAAATGAAAGTTATCAACATTTTTACTTGAACAACAATTGAACCCTTTGTAGTCAAATGACAAGTAAAACTAGTGTAACTACTGAAATTTTACTAGTACAATTGGAATGCATACTAGTGTCAGTAGCTACCTACAGTAATAAATAAGTATTAGTAAAGATGAAAAAAGCTACTATTAACTATTGCCTAAAAGTAATTAGTAAAACATAGGGTACTAGATTACTTACGTTAACACTTTAAGGTCTCATTTATTAATATTAATTAAACATTATATTAATATTAATTAACATTAATAAATATTAATGCATTAACTAACATGACCTAACAATGAGCAATACATTCGCTACAGTATATATTAATCAATATAAAATATTGTTGATGTAAGTTAATAAAAATCCAGGTTGTTCATTGTTTGTTCATGTTAATTCAGTCCATTAATGATGTTAAATACAACATTTAATTTTAATAATGTATTAGTAAATGTTGAGATTATCATTGACTAAGACTAATAAACGATAAAGAAGCTTCTTCATGTTAACTAAAGTAGTTAACTAATATTAAATAATGAAACCTTATTGTAAAGTGTTACCAAAATAACTAGGCTACTAGTAGAGTCCGACATAATGCACCTTAAAATTATATCACAAAAATTGTTTATTGTCAGTTGGTTAATTAAGGGTGTGGTCAATTAAAATTTCTGTTAAATAGAATAAAAGATGTAAAAAAAAAAATACGACAGACTACAGCATAATGAAGAATGAGCGTAACGGAGAATACGCTCTCACATTCGGCTTCATAACAAAGGAGTCATTGTTAAATTAATTTACACATACTAAAAAAGGAGAGTAAATACTTGAGCTGTTTTACATTCAGCCACTGTTCAATAAAACTATTAAATTATAAGCATTCATTAATAATAGCCTTTACACATCATAGACTCACTGTATGAAATTCTCACCCTTTTGACCAAATGGCTTTTCTTCATGCTGTTTGCAAAATGTATTTTCCGCCGTATATGTGTCCCGCTCTCTCGAAGAAACTGAGGTGTTTTTCTTTATCCTCTGCGCGCGCAGGTGTTGTGTAGGGCACGAGCTGTTTCTCTCAGGACTGATGGACTGCCAGTCTCTGCACTGATGATTTGCAAACCGCGGGCAGAGGCTCTCCATTGGCTTGGGTGAGTCCCTGAGCTGCTGCTGTGCTTCTCAGTTCTCACAGAAACGGATTTCCCCGTTTCTAGAGCTCGACTGCTCCATCTATTGAACAACGAGCACAGCTGTCGGCGTGATGATGACGTCACGCTGCATATCGAGCTTCGCTCATCGCTCGTATAACTGATAAATTATAAAGCATAATAAGCAAAGGCTTTAGCCTACACCTTTTTCGGTTATTATTATGTATATATATATTTTTTTTCTTTACTTTGGAAAATTATGTGTGAGGACCGAAATACATTTTTGTTGTTGAAATACTGCAGGGTGTATGTTTATGTGTGTATATTCAAGAATATATGGTCATGTTTTTAATGTAATACATCCATAACTACTGTGTTGGGTGTAATTTAATTACTTTCCCCTTGAAAAAGTAAACTAAGGGATTACTTTCTGTAATTTAATTAGTTAGGCTACATCTGATGTAGCCTAATTGCATGAAATACTGTAAAGAACTATTCTATATTGGATTTAACATCAACATTTAATGTTAAAATTTATGTTTTTAATGTAACCTTCTCCCTTTACTTTAGTCAGTTTAAGAATAATTTATGCAATTGAATATTGTTTACTTGAAAGAATCAAAAGTGGAATTTCGTGTGTCCTTGTATTGTTCAACTGGTCGAGGTTGATATGGGATTTAGAAAGTGATTAATAAGTAATCCAATATTTTTAAGAGAGTAATTAGTACAGTAAACTATTTACATAGTTAAAATGTAATTAGTAGCTAGTAATTAATTTTACTTTTTTAAAACAACTTACCCAACACTGTCCAGAACTGATCAACTGAGACCGGGGCTTGTTGTCACACAGGAAAGTTTAGAAATTTTGATTAATTCATATTTTAGAATAATTTCTGTGTATGTTGTCCTGCAAACTAAAACAACATCACATTTTTAGCTGTTGGGGAACAAGAGAACAGAATAAAACCACTACATATTCAGGCAAGGATATTTTTCATAAATTGCAGGTCGGACAACTTGTCACATTTCTGATGATTCAGGCACTTTTCTTCATTATTGATTGTTAACTGTTTAAATTAAGATGAAATGTTTATCATAAAGGCAGGTTCCACTGTGACAACTTACCCCATTCAGTGTGAAAATGTTATCTTCAGTCTATACAGAACTTAACATATAAAAATAAACCTACCTTGATAGATATTGTTTGGAATAAAAGTGTGACTAGCCGTTCTTGACTTTACACTTGTGTAATAGCTTTGTTTCAGTAAATCTAAAAAGAAGTGTGGCAAAAGTTTAAAAAGACACAAATGAGAGCATGGATCTGAATATTGCACATACAATTATTAGAACCACAATAAAACAAAATGCATGAACTTAAACTTTAAAATAGAAAATGTTTATTATGTAACAAGTAGGGGGATTTCCAAGGATTTTCCCTCCTACAAGCTCTGAGAAAACCACACACACACACACACACACACACATTCAGAAGGACAAACTACATCACTATAATTACACTGCTCTAAGCTTCTTTTCCATCCACATAAATTGACCACATTAGTCTGGAACGAAGCAAGAAATGTTTCCCTTGGGGTAATTGGGACAGATTTCTTTTATCCAAACCTGGAAATAACAAACGGACACATCATGGACCTGATTTTTGTTCCGCTGTATGTATGTGTATTTTGGGACAGCACATCAAGTGTGACAAAATCTGGCTAGCAAATCTACCAGGCCCTTTACCTCTCCATCTTAAGCAACCGTTAATGTATTTTTTCATCCACACACAGCAAACTGTGCAGTAAAGCCATTAAGTGGTTCAGGTCTGCCGTCGTCTGGATGATAGTGGGGATTAATGGATGTGATTAGTGAGTTATAGAGAAGCAACCTAAACTTGTGGGGGTTTAAGCTCTGGAGGTTAAAGTGATGACCTAAAAGGTTAGGGCTAAACTCCGTCTACTTGATTCAATTTAATCAGTAAATCATTTGGGATGTGTTATACAGCCTGTGGACTGAGGCTTTAGTGGTAATAAAAACATGAAAAAAAAAAGTGTTGGTCTGAAATTATTGGATGAATCAATTGAATTTTTCTTTTTTTACTTTTCATTTATTGAAGAGCGTCATAAAATATCGTCACTTACTTATGTTGTCCAGTTGATCAAGCTACAGTATGTACAAAGGCAAAGCTTAGTCCAAAAAAAAAGACATGGAAGTACGGACACACTGAGATTCAAATACGTCGATGTTTTATACAAGGCTTTAAAGTTAGCCAATTTAAACTCTTTGTCCACCAAGAACTGTCATATTAATTGTTAAAAGCCTTTGACATTAATATTACAGTAACAGGCTGAACTGGCTCTTTTGCATGAGCAGACGACATGCTGCAAATAAATATCCATATTCTTTTATATTTTTAAAAATATGTATTAATGTCTGGATATTTGCAGCATGCCATTTAATTCAGCTGGATAGGGATGTTAAAAATAATAAAACAAAATTATAACAATTATGGTGGAAGTTGTTTTTTTTTAAACCCAACTGTTGGAATGATTTTTCCAGCTTTGTTGGGCACTTTTGATGCAAAATTTCACATTATTGTCACCCAAGTTATATACACAGAGCAGCCCGTTCATTTTTTTGTGTATAGTATATTTAAAAGTTATATACTTTTATACTGAACATACAGTAGTCATCTATCCAAAAATGATCAAATGTAGCATCACCAAGCAAATAAATAAAAATGCTGTTATTGTAAACACTTTTGGGGCAATATTTACACGTTATCATAAAAGTTATGCACATTTACAATGTTTCACATACCATTATCAACACTTTATATATATATATGATAACACTTTACAATATATTTCAATTCATTTACATTAGTTAGCGCATAGTCTCATGAACTAACAATGAACAAGAATTTTACAGTATTTATTAATCTAGGCTAATGTTTACTACATATTTCTGCATATATACTAACACATTTTTAACAATTCAAGTTGTTGCTTGTTCTTATGAACACGCATGAATTAAAAATGAACAATAGTATATTTATTATTATCTTATTTAAGCTGTGCAAATTGTTGTTCATTAATGTTAAAGAATTGAACCTTATTGTGCAGTGTGACCATTTTCCTCCCTAAAACTGAAACATTTGAAAGGAATGTTAGGAGAGAGAAAAAGAGGGCAAATGTGCTCAGCGGACAGACAGCACACATTAACATGAGTGAAGATAACAGCTCAGCGTCGGCTCAGCTGACGGCCTCGTCCTTGTGTCCGGTCTCCACCCGAACCCACTGCGAGTGTCACTTCCTCCAGGAAGCTGGAACAGAGAAGGGGAACATATTTGTGTCATAATGCATGAGTACAGGCAGCACTGGATTTGACTGTTGAGTTGGGTTTAAACAATCCTCAGTGGGTAACAAAATATGTCAAACAATGAGAAATTACACACAAACAGAAAGCAAAATGATGCAAATATATTTAAATGACATATTTTGTTTCAGGAAGTTTATAGAGTCAAGTAGGTAAACTAGTATCTACTGTAATGGCTATAGTGTACAAAAGCCACAGATCTGGTTAAATTAGGTGGAAATAAATTGAAGTTTAGCTAAACTATATTTATTTGGTTGAAAATGTTAAGATTCATTTAGAGTTTACATGGAACTCTATCTAAATACATGAAAAAAATTAAGTAAAAACAAATAATATTGTAAATTATTATTACAATTTGAAATACAATTGTATTACTAATACCAGTTTTCTATTGTAATATATATTAAAATGTAATTTATTCCTGTGATCAAAGCTGAATTTTCAGCATCATCACATCAGTCTTCAGTGTCACATGATCCTTTTTTCAGGATTCTTTGATGAATATAGTTAAAAAGAACAGCATTTATTTGAAAAAGTAATCTTTTGTAACATTATAAACATCTTTACTGTCACTTATGATCAATTTAATGCATCCTTGCTGAATAAAAGTATTTTATTTTTATAAAATCTTGTTTACCCTCTAAACTTTTAAAGGGGTAGTGTATATAGTACATATATAATTAATATCTTAAAAAAGCAATGCAATATCTTGGAGAATTCTATATCATCTTAGACATCATCAATCATCTTAAAAAAAAGTGAAACCTCTTTCAGAATGAGAACCTGAATGATTCAATGAAGTCATACGGAACAACAATTGTATGTTCTTTACACAATGCCATTCTAGGGCTGATGTCACTCTGTAACCTGGATCCTAATTTGAATATCCTATTTGGCTTGTGTGCCAGAGGGCTTTTGGATAGAGGTGCGATGGTGAAAAGAGAGCATTTAAAGACACTGACCTCTTAGTGTTGTGAATGGCCGTCCCCCCGAGTATGATGCGTACCCCTGGCATTGTGCGGTTCAGGTTGTATACGGTTAACGCCTCCTCGTAAGTGGCCCCGCCAATTATGAAGACAATAATGTCTTGAGGTCTAAAGGGTGGAGACATAGTGTGAAGGAGCACATTTATTTAACTGCAGTCCATGTTAGAGTTGCACAATTAATTCTGCTCTTGATTCAAACACCCACATGATCTTACTCCTTAACGGGATAGTTCACCCAAAAATGAAAATTCTGTCAGTATTTACTCACCCTCATGTTGTTCCAAGACCTTCGTTCATCTTCGGAACACGAATTAAGATATTTTTGATTAAATCTGAGAGCTGGATCACTCCTCCATAGGCTTCTTGAGGGATTGAACTTGCAGGCCCCGAAAAGTTATTAAAGACATCGTTAAAATAGTCCAAGTGACTACAGTGGATCAATCTTAAGTTTATCAAACGACGAGAATACTTTTTGTGCGCAAAAAAACAAAAATAACTTTATTTCAAAGGACTTTATTTCAACTATTCATTTCCTTCTCTGTGGGCCTCGAGTCAGTTCACTAGTGTAACAGCGCAGCGCTTCTGTTGTTGTATGTCACACACATCACACACATGACCAGCGTCGGCAAATAGTGAGCCTACGTGTGACGTAGCTCTACGCAATCACACTACGTTAACTGACTCGAGGCCCACAGAGAAGGAAATGAATAGTTGAAATAAAGTCGTTATTTTTGTTTGTTTTTGCGCACAAAAAGTATTCTCGTCGCTTGATAAACTTAAGATTGATCCACTGTAGTCACTTGGACTATTTTAACGATGTCTTTAATAACTTTTCGAGGCCGGCAAGTTTCAATCCCTTAGAAGCCTATGGAGGAGTGATCCAGCTCTCAGATTTCATCAAAAATATCTTAATTCGTGTTCCGAAGATGAACGAAGGTCTTACGGGGTTGGAACATTTTTGGGTGAACTATCCCAACCATTCGACTGTGTCTAGTAAACCGTTATTGACATACATGTATGATCACAAACACTCTTTTCAACCACATAGTATCATTATTTCTGTGTTACAGTAATTCAAATTATCACAGAAGCACAGGGATAAACATTTGTAGTTCAGATATAAACACTGATGTCTACGAAAGAGATCAAAATAGAGTGAATCACCTTTTGATAGTAACTTGGCACTTCAAATGAAGATTGAATCAATTACATAGTTATCAAGTGACTGTTAAAAATGTACTTGAATCATTCATTCAAGAGATTGTAAAAAATAAAGCTGTTTCATCCAGTAATGAAACAAGTGAAGTCTTTATGAGTGAGTCATTGAATTACTCATTCAAAGCCATTTAAAAAAAAACATTTAAATATAAATAGACGGCAATAATTAACATTTTGTCAGAACCTCTAGTAAATTACATGTTATTTTGTTTAGTTGTCTATTCAGAATCGTGATCTCTATTTTAAACAAAAAAAATCGTGAATCTCAATTGTTTTCAATCCAAGCACAAAGATTCTGTATTGTACATAAAACAGGGCATTTAAAATGTATTTAACTGGTAGGATGTGTGAAAACAGCATTCCGTAGTGACACAGAAATTACACACTTCAAAGCACTCACACTAACTGTCTATAAGTGTGCCTGTATATTATTAATGCATGAGTGTGAATGATAGTCTATTTATGTATCTGTATCACCTGTCTCTCAGAGAACTTGGCCCGAGGTAGGGGAACTGGCTGTCCTTCAAACGACCCTTGATCAGCTGATCCAGCGTGTCATGTAGAAGCGGCTGATGCTGTGTGTACACATTTTCAACTCCCTATTCAAACACATAAACAAGTTTTAAACAGCATGTGGGTTTGGCAATATGACATAATAAAAGGGACCTATAATTCCCTTTTACAAAGTATATATCTTGTTTTTGGGGTCTACTAGAATAGGTTTTCATGCTTGAATGAATGTCTTAAAAAACACATTATTTTTCACATATTTTACTAGTTTCCATACACCTATTTTCATGCGCATTTTGGGATATTGCATTTAAAATAAATAAATAAAAATTAAATCACTGAATGGAAACATCAAAATGTGCATACATTTAAAAAAATGCACTCAATTGAGACTTTTTTTATACGATAAGACATGCACATAAACTACTATGAAAACATATTTGCTGAATAAATCCCTCGATGTGCAACAAAAACCTCACATGACTTTGGCTCAACAGAGGCTGTGATTGGATAACTAGATCAGTTATATTGCACAGCATCTCTAATGTTTGTTTGATTATTCTGAAATGCCAATGGAGGTGTTTCAGGGAGTTCAGGAACAGTGCACACTGACAGAGAATAACACCCTCTGAAGTGACTTTGTGCTTTGAAAATGTAAAAAATATCCAGAGTTTAATAGGTGGAAAGAAAATATGCTGAAAATTGTGTCATATGAAAAATTATTGGCTAGGATTAATGATGATATGGAGGGTTTTGACTAATCTTGGGGACGGGTTTTTGACTGAGATTGATGAATTTTTTAGTGCGCTTCTCTTTTGTTAAGTTTGTTATTTTTGTGGTGTTGCATGTATAGGCAGTTTATAATTTGATTTTATTGTATCTTTTTTGTGTATATCTGTAGTGTTTTTTGATAATGGGCCCAAAATGCAAATGTGAATTAATCAAGCGTTTGGAAGCTGTCTTTTTGTTAAAAAGGTTAAAAATAAATAAAGACTTCAATTACAAAAAAAGAAAATGTAAAAAATAATGCAGCCAGAGGGCCATAAACATGATCTACCTTAAGTCCTTTGAAAAACTGCTTGGTAATGGCCACAGCATCTGTAGGAGCAATGAGGTCACTTCCTCTGACTCGTTTTCCACCATATTCCACCATGGCCTGCACCATCTGCAGTATAGGAAAGTTGCTTACCTTTTTAATAATAGTACTAGTAGTAGTAAAGTAGGATTTTATCAAATTAATCTGGATCATCCATCAATACCAATACACTGTGCTACTGGACACAGTCCCTCACCTTGCGGTGTCTCTCTGACACCCCTTTGCGGTTGAGCTCTTCCATAAGGCTGGGCAGAATACTGCCGCTGTGTTTCTCGTAACGCAGCGCGTACAGCATCACCAACCGCACAGCGTCGATTTCAGAAAGCCGAGGGTTTTGCAGGAGCCGCCTCAGGCTCTGCAGGAAGAGGAACAAGGTCGTCTTTAGCAACGGTGCAAGATTTACAGCACTTAAAGGGATAGTTCACCCAAAAAATGAAAAATCTGAGAGCTGGATCACTCCTCCATAGGTTTCTAAGGGAATGAAACTTGCCGGCCCAGAAAAGTTATTAAAGACATCGTTAAAATAGTCCAAGTAACTACAGTGGCTCAATCTTTTTATCAAGCGACGAGAATACTTTTTGTGCGCAAAAAAAACAAAAATAACGACTTTATTTCAACTATTCATTTCCTTCTCTGTGGACCTCGAGTCAGTTCACTAGTGTAACAGCGCAGCGCTTCTGTGTTGTACGTCACACGTAGGCTCACTATTGGCCGACGCTGGTCATGTGTGTGATGCGTGTGACGTACAACACAGAAGCGCTGCGCTGTTACACTAGTGAACTGACTCGAGGCTCACAGAGAAGGAAATAAATAGTTCAAATAAAGTTGATATTTTTGTTTTTTTTTTGCGCGCAAAAAGTATTCTCGTCGTTTGATAAACTTAAGATTGACCCACTGTAGTCACTTGGACTATTATAACGATGTCTTTAATAACTTTTCGGGGCTTTAATAAAGTTTCAATCCCTTAGAAGCCTATGGAGGAGTGATCCAGCTCTCAGATTTAATCAAAAATATCTTAATTCGTGCTCCGTAGATGAACAAAGGTCTTACGGGGTTGAACAACATGAGGGTGAGTAATTACTGACAGAATTTTCATTTTTGGGTGAACTATCCCTTTAACATACTGTAGGCGATCACAAAAAACGTTGTGGATTGACATTCACTTGGTTCAAAAGTTTGGGGTCGGTAAGATGTTTTAATGTATTTGAAAGAAGTCTCGTATGCTTACCAAAACTGCATTTATTTGATCAAAAAATATAAAAATAGTGATATTGCAAAATAATAATCAGCACTTTGTGATTAGACTGCGTGTCAAACTCTGACCTGTTGTGCATTGGAGTGGTCACTCTGGCAGGCCAACTCCTGCTCCACCTCTGACACCTCCATCAGCTGTCTTTCACTAACCAGCCGGGACAGCTCCCCAACCACGGTCACATGCTTCGAGACCGTGCCCGACATTTTCTTAAACTGGGGGTAGTTGTCCACAAATGCCTACAAAGGGGGGCAGAACATGGTCATTATACTGTAACACAATAATAAAAGTTCTAGATCAGTGGTCTTCATGGTTCACTCCTCATAAAAGATGATGTGCTACAGTGAACAGTATTATTGGTCAGCTCACCTTCATGTCAGATATGGACTCTAATTTCTGTTGGTCCTTGGGCTTTTTCTTCTGGAAATCCTCCATCAGGTTCTTGATGTTTGTTCCAATCTCACCAAAATTCAGGTACAAGTTCTTATTAAGAGAAAGAGAGAGAAAACAACATATAGTGTGGGGTCCAAAAGTCTCAGATCACTAAAAAAAAAGGTTCTTCCTTTTGCTTTTATTTCAGTTACACATGGACAAGTCACAAATTTGCTTATTCAACTAGAAAATATTTAATATTTTAAATATTTCTTAATCATTGAATGTCATAATGTATCTTTGTTTTAAATTTTTCAACAAAAAAAAAAAAGTTACAAAACCTCGTTGTGTACACTACATCAGTTTCTTTGAAACAAAAATCTACTTGGTAAATAATATCATGATGCATTACATTCTTTAATGGACTCTGTTTATGTACTTCAAACAACAAGACAATATTTTCAACAATGTTACTCACATTTGCATAAAACTCGTCATTTTCTGCAGACAAGACCACCTCCCGTAGGTCCTTACTGATTCCAGGCACTCTCGACAGGTCTATGCGGTTGTTATTGAGGCCCAGTAGCTCATGAACCATGGCCTGATACGTCCACTAGAGGAAGCAAATGCATGCACATGTAGAATTTGCTGCAATATCAGCACACTAAATCATTATGTAATATTTATTTTGCTGCAGTAACATTTTTTTTCAGTAAATGCAAGCAGGACGCACTGGCTCCTGTAAATCTCACAGAAAAAGAATAAAAAGCATCCTATTTAATGTCTAACACTGTTTTAGCATTTTTCTAACATAATCCAGAATAAAACCACGGGCTCTATCTCCCTCTGGTGGTCAGGACTGGGATTTTGCATACAGAGCTTGTTCTGTATTATGAGATTTGGATGTAACATTATTAAGAGACATTGTTTCTTGCCTGGTTGAGAAGGGGAGTAATGGCATCATCACTTCTGTCTAAAATCAGGAGAAGAGGAGGTACTTCTGTTTTTCTGAAGTCAAAAAGTTCATACTCCTTAGTAATGATTTGCTGTGGGAAACACAAACAGATCATTAGTCAATACACTTTTCTCCATGTAGACAATCTGTAGAGTAAATCAAATTATAAAAGTATTAGCTGTTCACCAAAAGGTCAAAGATAATGCATACTACAGATCTATGATACAATTAGAAAATGAAGTCTTACTTTGACGCTCTCTGCCAGCCTCTTGGACATGTCAGAAGAGAGCTGATAGCGGATCATGGGGCATTTCTTCAGGGCCAGCAGCACTGATGTCAAACCCTGAGTGACACGAGGCAGTACACTGGGCTCCCAACTGCGACCCTATAAACACACACAGAAATATTCATCGAGAGCCTAAAACAGAAGGATTCGTGCTGACGATAGTTGTGGAATAATGATTAACTTAAATAAAAAGACTTCTTGTAAACTAATTTACATGTTCTGCATCAGTTTTTGGTTTAGTATCATAGCATATCTTAATCCCTAATAAATAACAAAAATGTATATTTAAAGGGGTTCTATTACGCTTTCTTCTTATTTCAACTTTCTTAGCTGAAACTAGTTCCCTATTTTAAAAAAAAAATGTTTTTTAAAAAAATCTTACCCTGCATACTCCTTGAAGGTTGAGGGAGAAAAGATGAGGGTTCACAGCAATGAAATCTCCATAGAACTCCTAGAGTAACATTTATATTACATTAACATTTTGTAGACACTATATGGAAAGCATATTTATGAATCAATTGTGAAGAAAACTTAATTAAAAAGAGGGCCCACCTGCACTTCTGCAACTACTTCCTGTTCATCTGCCTCAGCCAAAACCTTTATCTCACTCTTACTGATCACGTTACTGAAATCTGCACAGAATAAGTCCTAAAGTCAGTGAAAGTTCATTTTCTGACCACCCTTATTAGCACATATTCTGCAAACTCATATACATAAGAAGTAAATGGATGCAACACTCTGATATATTTCTGGTACTCACAGATGAAATAGACACTATACTTGGGCCGACGAAGCTCTTGAATCAGGTGCTCTACGTTCTCCTGAAAGCAGAGACATTCAAGTATGAAATAACCTGGAAAAACAGTATAAATCTGTATATTCTATAAGTGACCATGATAAAACCTTGGTTGGCCGGAGAAAGCAGATTGCTTTAAGGTGCTTCATGTTGTCTCGGTTTTGTGAGTCAATGCGCTCAAAAAGGTAGACCTCCTTCTGCAGGATCTCAGACTGAGTGTAGACCACACTCACAATACTGGTCTGTAAAGAAACAGAAGAAGAGTAAAGAGAACAAGCAAGCAATGTTTGCCCACTGTTAGTCACTGTCTATGTAGACTGCTGACTACTTTTGCAACACAGCCGTCTACTTTAAAAAGAAATTAGAGTTACATTTGGTGAAAGGGATTGACCACCCAAAAATGAAAGTATTGTCATTATTTACTCACCCTCATTTTGTTGTTTCTGTCTGGTTACCAACATTCTTTACATCTTCTTTTGTGTTCAACAGAAGAAAGAAACTAATAATGGTTTGGAACAACTTGAGGTTGAGTAAATGATAACAAAACTTTCACTTTTGGGTGAACTATCCCTTTAAGACACATGACGGGTGGGTCAATATCACCATAGAGTGCCTTTCAACCCTCACAATACTCACACATTTTGATTTTAATTTACCATTCGCTTTATGTCATGTCATAATAGTAGACACTCAAATACTATAATAAATATATTATCTGAGCTCCCACAAATTTTTTTTTTAAATTATGGGCCATTTTTTAGAGCATAAAGCATAGATATGTCCACCCTGTCGTGGACATATAAATTACTGTTAAATATGTTTTCATTGCATTATTAAGATACAAATGATACTTTCTGAAAGGTATGATGTCCCTTTCCTAAACAGGGTTATTTGTTTGCTTTAAAATTATAAATACATAAAAGATTTTATGTAAATCATGTGTTTTTAAAGAAACTCATACAATTTGCACATGTATTTTTTCTTATTTGGAGAAATATTTGATTATTTGGATGCAGTTTTTTGTTTGCATGTTATTGCCCCCACACCTAGCACAATGGATTATATAGCTATGATTAAATTATTATTTTAAATATTATTTAAAAATACCAAGATGACAGGGTGGACGAGCCCACGACAGGGTGGACAAGCACACGATGGAGTGGACACATAAAGCAGAACACAAAAAGTATGACAAAATATGACAATGAAACATTTATTCAACTTAAAAAAATAAATATATAATTACATTCTCAATCACATTGATATAACTGAGAATTTAGAATGGCCTCTCTGGTTGAGATGAAAAAGACAGGGAGTTCAAAAACCTGCCCGTCTTTTCAGCAAAATGTAAACATAAGGAAAATTATAATAACAAAACATGACAAGGCAAGTACATTAAATGTAACAATTATTTTTTTTATTTGTGGCCAAGAAATATTGTAGTAAATAAATTCTGTCAATTTGTAACATTTACAACACGTGGAACAACTTGCCCCAAACTGGTATTGCCAGGCACTTTCTGCCGCACTCAGAGGGATGTCCTGAGAACAGCAATGATTTTATGTTTTTTTATATAACAAAATGTCTGTCAATTTGTAACATTTACAACACGTGGAACAACTTGCCCCAAACTGGTATTGCCGGGCACTTTCTGCCGCAATTTCTGCCGCACTCAGAGGCATGTCCTGAGAACAGCAATGATTTTATGTTTTTTTATATAACAAAATATTATCTTGTTATATTATACGTTTCCATAAAATTTAATATAACATTGCTATAAATTGCAATATTAACTACAAATGAATGCTATGTCCACCCTGTCATGTGTATGTCCACCCTGTCGAGTCTAAGTGGCCGACAGGGTGGACATTTTGGAACAACGACAGGGTGGACATTTTGAGCTTCAATTAGCATATTAGCTTACAACAAACTGTGACTAGGTAAATAGTTAGTCTGGTTGTTGAAGAGAATGTGGTATATTAAAACATACATATTTGGAAATTATTTTATTTGAATCACTTCCAGTATATTTTATGCCGACAGGGTGGACATGTTAAGCTTTGGCAAAACAAGTAAGCAAACTCATATGAAGAAAATTTGTTAGTTGTAAAATCAGCAGCTACTCGCCTCAGCAGTTGAAGAATTTCCCACCACTATAGAGATACAAAAATCTGTTGTCCTGATGTTACTAATGGGGGTGGCCTATTCTTAAAGGGGCAGATTCCACAATACGACAGGGTGGACAACCATTTATGGGACATGGACAAACTCTTCTTTTTATTAAATAAAAATATTGTTTTTATTATAAACTGATCAATACACTCAATTTGAGTAATATCTTATTAAACAAAATATTAATAGGAAAAAATAAATAAAAAATAAATATGATTTGACTATTTTACGCATTCAAATTTGATGAGCAGTGCCTGGGACATCGCAAAATAACATACATCCTCTTATACAAAGCTATAGAAAATCTTGAAAATGTATCTAAAGAGCCAAATAATGCTACTGCTATGAATAAAACAACTTAGCCTTATATAACACACCCTTTCATGGTAATTTGTATGTTAAGTTATAATGGAAAATTAGTTATTTATGTTCAGGACACCAAAAGGCACCCTACAGTGATATTGACCCGAGTAACAGGACAGGACAGCAAAACTCATTTACACTGCACACATTACTAGATTATCAGTGGCTTAAGCACATCTGCGCTTTTATGTTTAAAGTGTTAAAGCTGTTTAAATTCACTTACTGTCTCCTTGTCCATCAGCAACACCTTCATTCCGGGTCCGCTGCTCTCTATCATTTTGGAAATGTACTGCTTGACAGCCAGAGTCACGTTCATTTTTTCGTTTTATATATGTTCTAATTGTCAGCGAGAATGGGTCAAATTAAGCTGTTTAACTAATGATAAACGGCTCTTTTCACCAGTAACCTCCCGCATACAAAATACTGTTGACAATGGGAGACAGACAACTCACTGAGCTTCCTACTACTTCCGGTGTACACGAGTATTCGGTCCGCCTCTGATTTGGGATCTGTTGTAGTTCAATCGATCTGCCAGTCTTGCAGGTTCAATTTACTAGTTCACCTGACCTGGTAACAGTTCGTAGAGCATGAACAATATCCCATAATTCAAGGCTGCTACGTAAAACGGAGTAAATAAAACGCCATATTGGTAAGGGCTCGTTCCAAAGGAGCGTAATTTCACTGAACTCTTTTTTTTCTTTCCTTTTTTACTAACTTCTGTGCCTGCGTCATTTATGTGTTTTATAGCATGATTACGTAATGTTATGATCTCATTAAACTTTTATTAATCACCAAAAGAAATACTAAAAAAAAGCATTATCAGCTTTAAAATGTTGGTTCAGTGAGTCAGTGTCGGATTCGTGAAATAATTCATTTTAAAGATTCGACTCAGAAGAACGATTCGGTCATGAATCGGACATCACAACCAGACGACCTCTCTATCGCTGTATTTTACCAGCTTCTAGTGCATTATTTATTAGTTTATGTGATTTATAGCAATGATTAAGCCGTTATGATCTCTTTAAACTTTTAATAATCATAAAAAGAAATGCTAAAAAAATAAATAAAAAAAAATCGTTACCAGCATTAATGGCTGCGTTCGAAATCGCATACTCAATGAGTAGGTACTTAATTTCAATGAGTACTTACTTAACGAGCGCTAAAAGAGTAGGTACTTAATGGCCAAATCTCGTTAAGTATGAATGCGATCCGGACATCATTCGCCATGTTGACGTTACATGTGACCTATGACGTTTTCACAAGCGCAACAAGTCATGAGCGACAGGTGCACTAACAGCTGATTGCATCAGTAACTCGACAACTTTACTAGAACGGTTTAGTTCAGCGTTTGAAATGGTTGGCATGTCTGCAATTGTTAGATTAAGGTGTGCACAAAGGAGATGTCGGGCAGCTGCTCGACGATCTCGCCTTTGGAGAAGACTGATGATTTTATTCTCAAACAAAGCAAGTATTACTACTTAAACAATTAAGATTACCCCAGAAAGAATTTCATTACTAGCCCATCCCAACACTTATGCACAATAATTATGACAAATGCTGTGACCAACAGTTAATTATATAACATTATTATAATATATATACATTATTAATTATGTAGTTTTGTAAAACAAGCAAACTTTTGTATTATCATATGACATAGCTATGCATGAATACACGCTAGACAAATGCAGATGATGTAAATACATTTTTATTCATGAAATTCATATTTTATTTACTGACAACAATATGAAACATGAATAAAAATAAGTGAATGAATAAAAGAAATCATCACAATAAATAAATACATATACAAGTCAATACCACATGAAACATTGTTTTTGATTGTTTTGTTCTAACAAACTATGATGTATTTATTGCAGGCACTGAACCCCACATCATACTGCCATCACAATAGAGCTGTTCCCTTTTTGCGGCTTTATCTTGATGAGGCAGCTGACCACTGTGCCCACCTTCGCCTGTCTATGCCGTCCATCAGGTCCCTGATTGCTGCAGTCAGACCTGGATCTGACCTTGGATGGGAACGGGAGATTGAGGTCCTTGTGTTCCTGCACTGGCTGGCCCATGCAGCATCCTACAGGGTGGTGTCGCAGACCTTCGATATCCCAAAGACCTCTGTGCATGACATTGTGCACAGAGTGAGCAAAGCCATCATGGGAATTTTGAGGAGGGTGATCTGCTTTCCGACCAGAGATGACCTGGAGGCAGTGGGAGCAGAGGAAGAGAGCAGGTAAAATCATCACAGACTCCACTCACCCTGGACACCTCCTGTATGAACTGTTACCGTCAAGACGGCGACTCAGATCACTGGCCACAAGAACATCTCGGCACAGGAACAGTTTCTTCCCACAGGCCATCTCCCTTCTGAACAGTTAACATATCTCCCAAGGCATATGCCTGAAGTGCAATACTCCCACTGTTTAGTGCAATATCTTTAAAATTCAGGTGATATTTATTCATACTATACAAAATACTGTAAATATGTTCATTATCTGTAAATGTTTATTCTGACAAAACCCAACTGTGACCATATATTTTTATAGTACTTTCATATTTTTTTATAATTTTATTCGTAGAATTTGTATTACTATTTGTATTACTATTACTTGTTGTATCTGTATTTGTATATGTCCACTGGAAGCCTCAGTACCAAAACAAATTCCTTGTGTGTGCAAGCACACTTGGCAATAAAGCTCTTTCTGATTCTGATTTGCACAGCTGTCTGGGTCACCAGCTTTCAGCAGAGTAGTTGGTGCAATAGATGGCTGTCATATCCGTATCAAACCTCCAGCAAATAACTCCCACTGTTACTTCAACAGGAAGCTGTTTCACTCCATCCAACTCCAGGCCATCTCTGATCACCGGGGGAAATTCCTTGATGTCTTTGTGGGATATCCTGGGTCTGTGCACAATGCCAGGGTGCTGAGGAACAGCCCTGTGTATGCTGGCAACCTTTACCCACCTGCAGGCAAGTGCATCCTCGGGGATGGAGGCTATCCTTGCCTGAGTGCACCCATCTGCCTCATCACCCCTTACAGAGAGCCTGTACAGAACCCTGTGCAGGCACGTTTCAACAGCAAGCACTCCCGTGCCCGCAACATCGTGGAGAGAGCTTTTGGGATGCTGAAGACACGCTGGGGCGCTGCATTTTCTTCAAGGCCTTGGAGGTGAGCCCTGCCTTCGTGCCTGAGATTGTTGCGTGCTGCGCTGTGCTTCACAATCTCGCTCTAGCCAATGGGGACATCGTTGAGCCAGAGGATGAGGAAGACCATGATGACGGCCCCCCTGATCCCCACAACCTTGCAGCAAGAGTGGGAGAACAAGTGCGCGACAATCTGGCTGCTGCGGTGTCTGCTCCAAACATCCCTGTGCCGGCTCTCCATGAGCATGACTACCTTTAAAACATTAAGAAAGATAAAAATGTTTTAAAATTCATGTTGTCAGCATTCAGTTTCTTGACAAATGTCATTTTATAGGTTTACAATTACATGCAAATATTTGTTAGAGCTTTAAAACCTTTTGTAGTGTAGAGGGATAAACCAATGAACTGGTTAGAAGAAGATTGCTGGTCAATCACCAAGGCTCTTTACTCCAGGTTTGTCCAGGGTCATTGTCCCTGTAAATAAATGGAGTTAATCACTTTTGATAAAAAATATGTCAAATGCATAAATGTGATTGATATTTGTAAAGCATTTTTTGAACCAGTCATGGGCATAAACAGTCAAAGCTGCTTAGTTTGTCAAGGAATTACTATAATGCAAAATGCATACATAAATTTACTACAATTTATATTTGGTGGGTTAAAGGGTTAGTTCACCTCCACATATAAATACAGCAATTATTTACGGTTTACTATTTACTTATTTAATGTTTTTTATTGTTTAAATACAAAAGGGAATTTTTGTCAAGTTTGTTCTGCTGGTTTCATACAATATCAGTCAATGGAGCCCAACTTTCAGAAGCTTCATGGCATTATTTAATGACGCTTTTGAAGCTTCTGAAAGTCCATTGATTGATATTGTATTAAACCAAACAGTACAAACCTGACCAAAATCACCTTTTGTGTTCAGGCAAACAAAAAACAGAGGGATCAAACAACATCAAGGCGAGTAAATAATGACTATTGAATTATTACTATTATGATTTATTTGCTTGGGTTAAGTAACCCTTTAGTCACTATTTTACTGTGTGTAATTTGTGTAAACAGTCTCAAGTTCAGCTTTGGTCATGGAGGGCTATTATCCAGCAGAGTTTTTCCAACCCTAATTATACACCCCTGAATCAATTTAAACCAATTAATAACTGACTACTTGAAATTTACTGACAGGTGTGCTGGAACTTAACCCTCCATGACCTGCCTTTAAGATCCTTGCATGAACTCTGTAAACCTTTAAAAGTCATATAATACACTCCAGTAAAACCAGTGTTTTAAAGTGTTTTTTCTTCTTACATTACACCATACATTCACTAATTATTAATCAACGTTTCATAAATATTTAATTTATGAATTTGATTACAATCTTAAAGTATCACTAAATTTCTAGAAGTCTATAATGTACTGTGAATGCCTAGGAATAGTTTGTTTTATATACATATTATTGTACAAAATTCTTAGGCCACCATTTGTAGTTGTTGCACAGTACTGTGTGTATATATATATATATATATAGATTCCCATTTTTATTCACAAATTTAATTCACATCAACCCAAATGTGCAAAAGATCAGAAGATATTTTTTGTCAAATAATTTATTTTTTGGCGAGCATCTGAAGAACAGAAAGGAACCTTTCATCCCTTTCGTTGGTTTCTCTTTCTCTCCTTTCCTCTCTCTCGACTGCCTCCCGGTGCCATCTCTCTTCTCTTTCTCTTACTTCTCTTTCTTGTCTTTCCTCTCTCTCTCGTCTCTCCCGTTCTCTTCTGTCCTCCTTCTCCTCCATTTCTCTCCACAGCCTCTACTCCCTCTCAGCTGCCTTCCGCTCTCTCTCCTCTTCTCGCTCCTCCATGTCCCGGATCAGCTCCATCTATAGCCCTTTTCCTGGCTCTTGCTGGCTCTGGCCTCACTGAGGATGAAGAGACCACAGCAGCATCCGGCCCACATGAGGCAACGAGGGCAGGAGGAGAGATGGAGGGTCTGCCCCCAATTGCCTCATCCATGGCAGTGTACCACTTCCAGGATGCTGCTGTGGCCTCTCCATCCTCAGTGCTCACCCCCGTCTGCGGACATTTCAGATCCTGCAAAAATGCACAAGCATGATACAAAAGCAGTCATTTTAACAGCACAATATTTAATCATTTAATTTATGTATTAGAAGTAACAAAATGATCTTACTTTGTATTTTTGTTTCAGGTTTTCCCTTTTTTTTTAACAAACGCCGCCGTCACCCTGCCTTGCAGGCTCTGCTCCTCCACAAAAGATCTGCAGCAAGAGAGAAATCAAGAATGAAAAAATTATATCTCTGTTTGAAAATACAATAATTGAAATGTACTGCAAATAAAGTATTCAATTGATTTTTAAATATTTCTGTATACTCACTCAAAGCCTTTGATGGCAGCATTACGGTTTCCGGTGAAGAGCGCTTCATGAGCCACTCTCCACCGGATAAGCAGCCGCGTGTGCTCATCCGTCCCTGTAACATCCAGACAAGACTCACGTTACCTCTGTGATTTATGAGCTCAATACTACATTTACATGTTGAGGTTGTTGCTAATAAATAGCTTTTTATCCATCATAAATGTTCAACAATTTTTCAACAGTACTAATGGATAAATGAAATAGATTAACGTTACTTATGTTTAGTTACTTTATGTAAAATGCATTAAACTAATAAAAACAGTGTTAACAACAGTGAATTCTCCTAAACAATAGTACACACACGTCACTCAGATGTCTATTTCATTTCAGTTACACGTAGTAATCTTGCCAGATTTTGAATAAATATTTAGTAATGGTATTTCAGATGTATACGGTTTAAAATGTATGCAAATACAGTTTAAAGACGTATATGTCCTTATGGAGCTCCTCTATCCAATAAAATGTGATTTACGGCAAAATCACAAATTTACCATATTATATAGAGTCTTTGCACCTTCAACAGTTCAACAATTTACTGTACAAAAAGTTAGTTCAACACATGCGATTTGGTTTGTATTTGTAATACTCACATTTGAAAACACTCTCGTCCACCCTTTCCGTCATGTTTGAGTATGAAATATCTACTTCTTCTTGTTCTTTTTTATATCGTATCCTCTCTCGTGGCCTCCTGGGATAGATGAGTACAAGCTGAAAAACACTCAAATGTCTGGGCGAAAGCAGGAGATCATCCGGGAACTTCTCGCCTACTCTTTTAGGAATACTGATGTTTCGAACGTACTGCTTCCCTCACGTACTGTTTTCGCCTACTATATAGTAGGAAAGTAGGCATATTCGAACGCACTATCGTCCAAATCTCGCGATAATTAGTACGTCAACCAGGTAATTCTCGCCTACTCTTTTATGAATACTGAGGATTCGAACGTACTTTTTCGCTCGCCTACTCTTTTCGCCTACTATATAGTAGGGAAGTATGCGATTCCGAACGCAGCCAATGTGTTGGTTCAGTGAGTCAGTGCCGGGACCAATTTAGTCGGTTTCGTTAAAGAATTGATTTAAAAGATTCGACTCATCATTCGTCATTTGAAGAATGATTCTGAATTGGACATAGCTACCACAAACCATCATGTTTACACAACACAACACACTTTACTAGTTACCTGAAAGTAATTTGATTAGTACTTGCGTTACTTGTAATGCATAACCGCTAACTGAATATTAGTTTATGGTTGTTGTTTTTTTTCTCTCAAACATTATTGTTAGAATAATATGATTTCATTTAACATTTTAATATCATCAAAAGAAAAAATACTGGTTCGGTGCAGTGTTCGATCCAATTCAGTAGGATTCATGAAGGAATTCAGTTTAAAGATTTGAATTCATTGTAAACAATTTGGACATGAATCGAACATCAATACTACATGCACTTAAAGGGATAGTTCACCCAAAAATGAAAATTCTGTCAGCAATTACTCACCCTCATGTTGTTCCAACCCCGTAAGACCTTCGTTCATCTTCGGAAAACGAATTAAGATATTTTTGATGAAATCTGAGAGCTGGATCACTCCTCCATAGGCTTCTTCAGGGATTGAAACTTGCCGGCCTAGAAAAGTTATTAAAGACATCGTTAAAATAGTCCAAGTGACTACAGTGGATCAATATTAAGTTTATCAAGCGACGAGAATACTTTTTGTGCGCAAAAACAAACAAAAATAATGACTTTATTTCAACTATTCATTTCCTTCTCTTTAGGCCTCTAGTCAGTTAACGTAGTGTGATTGCGTAGAGCTACGTCACACGTAGGCTCACTATTGGCCGACGCTGGTCATGTGGGTGATGCGTGTGACGTACAACAACAGAAACTTACGCTATTACACTAGTGAACTGACTCGAGGCTCACAGACAAGGAAATGAATAGTTGAAATAAAGTCATTATTTTTGTTTGTTTTTGCGCACAAAAAGTATTCTCGTCGCTTGATAAACTTAATATTGATCCACTGTAGTCACTTGGACTATTTTAACGATGTCTTTAATAACTTTTCGAGGCCGGCAAGTTTCAATCCCTGAAGAAGCCTATGGAGGAGTGATCCAGCTCTCAGATTTCATCAAAAATATCTTAATTTGTGTTCCGAAGATGAACGAAGGTCTTACGGGTTTGGAAAAACATGAGGGTGAGTAAATACTGACAGAATTTTCATTTTTGGGTGAACTATCCCTTTAACTCTCACTGTATTTTACCAGTGTCTAATGCTAAAATTGATGTATGTTATTTGTAATATTTTATTTTGATAACATTCAGGTTACAATAAAGATATGCTTTTATAAAACATTTATTAATCATCAAATTAGATACTTCAAAACAGCTTTAAAATTACAAATTATGAGACAAATGTCAATTATCTTACATTTATACTGCCATGTGCAAGACAGGGAACATAGGGAACATACTACAGTACTGATCCAGACAAAAACACCATTCAGACTCTGGCTTGTTCTTCTATAGTTGATTAAACCACTAATATTCAATTCAATTATATACAGTTTCAAACATAGAAAATATGATCTGAGTGTTGCTGCATACAAAGCATTCCTGTATAGGCATGGTATTATTAATAGAGCTTTATGGAGTGTTGTCAGTTCTCTTCATGGTAGCCCACAAGCTTTGCACTTATTTCCCATAATCGCAGAGCAGCAAGATCATCTTTACCTTCAGGAGCTGGTTCCTTCAGCTTACAATCACTGTAAAAAGTGTTTTTAGAGAAATTACAATACAAAACCATTACACTCATGATGAAGGCTTGGCTCATTTGAATATTAATATTAAAGGGGTCCTATTATGCTTTCTTACATTTTCAACTCTCTTTAGTGTGTAATGTTGCTGTTTGAGCATGAAAGTCACTCCAAAGGGAGTAAAGGCCCGTTCACACCATGATAACTATAAAGATAATAGCATCCACAACAGCGGACCATATCGTTCTGTTTAATCTAAGCGTGTGCTTGTATGCCGCTTTAAATGCTTGAGCTCGTTATAGCAGGATGGATTCTGATTGGCTGTCGATGTTTGTATCGTTCATCAGCTGGATAAAATCGTTCTGAAGGTGATTCTTTCTCTGTGCCGTTATCGTTGTGGTGTGAACTCTGCTATTCTTTAATATTGAGAACAATTTTTAGAACTATGTCTTTATCGTTATCGTCATTGGTGTGAACGTGCCTTTTTTCTCTATATCAGTGCGCACTGTTTCTGAACTTCCTGAAACGCCTCCATAGACCTTATTCAGAGCAGCGCCATGACAGGTATGAAAGTGAGGCTGTGAGGGATAGACTTGCCGTGTTTCCAATGGCCTCCGCTGTAAAAAGCTGTATAAATCTCAGATTACTTACAATTTTCCACAGTTTATATTGTCAGGAGTTTTTTGTCAACTGAAATTTCTTGGAAAGATATTTTTCCAGTGTTTCATGAGCAGAACAATCGAAAAACACATAAAGTAACAGTACAGCCCATTGAAGAGATGCATGTCTGTCCCTCACAGCCTCGCTTTCATTCCCATTAAAAATCAAAGATGGCGCTGCTGTGAATAAGGTCTATTGTAGTCTTAAGATTACTTTCAGGAACGAACACATCACAATGTTCCTCATTTAAATATTTACCGCTATTTCCTGGTTGAGTTAATTAGTAGTGTGTTGAAACTGGCAGTTATGTTAAGGGGTGTTTCCCCTTACATTTCCCCAAACACGCTTGAAACAGTTGACCAATCACAACACACTAATTCAGCCGACCAATCAGAGCACATTGTGCTTTTCATAGAGACAGGAACTAAACAGAGCGTTACTGACAGCCTGGGAAGAAAGAAGCTGCAACAGTGTCAAATATGTGAAAAATACGTTTTTTTTGGAACAATCAATCATGAAAACCTATTCTAGTAGAGCCCAAAATCAAAATCAAGGCATAATAGGCCCTCTTTAACAGCTCACCTGAAATAGCAGCCACTGTGAGATTCCAACCCCTCAGTAACCGCACAGTAGATGGATGTCTGAGCACCTTGTTTGGGGGTTTTCATCAGTAAAAGAGCAGGAAAAGACAACAGGGCACTGAGCAGAGGGTAGCGGGTCTGCACATAACGTCCCAGTTCAGTGCGGATTACTCCAGGGTGAAGGGAGTACACAGATACAGCAGACCCTAATTAAAAACAGAGCAGGATTAAACAAGGCTAAATTAGGGAAAATATGCATTTGTAAAACAGCTTTTTGCATATTTTTTTTTATGTTTGAACGTGATTGATGTACTGGGGATGAGCGCACAAACCTTTAATCCTCCGTGCTAACTCGCGAGTAAACAGCAGGTTGGCAAGTTTGCTCTGCCTGTAGCTGACCAGGGAATCGTACGGTGCCTTGTTGAAGTTAAGGTCATCAAAGTTGATCTTACCTATGAGAAAGGTCATCGGACAGAAATATGTTGTATGGATAAAAGTTTCATGCTTCTCTCCAATAATGTTTACAAATGACACAGAAGAGATGAATATATCGTTACTTTATCGGTTATTGGTCAATGCAAGAACAAGTTTAGATATTTAATTGTGAAAAAAGGGGCAAATGAGCATTTACAACATTTGCTCTCATCTAACATTCACTTAAAGTTCATCCTTAAAAACATGAATAATTTAATAACACTCTTTCCATTGCACAAAAGTTTCTTTAGATTTTTAAGAACTGATCACTGACAGATTCTTTATGGAACCCAAAAATGGTTCATCTATGACATCGTTGTGAAAAACCTTCTTTTGGGATATCTAAAAGGCATGATGTTAATAGGGGGTTTTACCTCCTTTGTGAGCAATACTGGATACATTGATAACTCGACTTGGACTAGACTTCTTCAGCATGTCCAGGAGCAGAACAGTCAGGAGGAAATGGCCCAAATGATTAACAGCAAACTGGGTTTCATAACCATCCTCAGTGAGGCTCTTAGGGCACATCATCACTCCTAGTATAGGTTTGTCAATACAAAATGTATAATATTTAACATACAGCTAAAAGCACAGTGTGATTTGATTAACTAATGAAGTCAAATGTCTCACCAGCGTTGTTAATAAGTATATCCAGTTGATCCTCAGTGGCAGTGTATTCATGCACAAACTGCCGTACGGAGAACAGAGATGCCAGGTTCAAGTGCCGAACTACTACGTTGCCATTTCCTGTAGATCTGCGAATCTCTGCTGCAGCCTTTTCTGCTTTTGAAAGATCTCGACAAGCCATCACAACCCGAGCCCCTGAAAAAACCCCCAGAAAATATACAGTCTGAGCTAAAATCCTCCAATATCTATAGACTTTCTATACTCTTAAAGATAAAGGTTCTTTTTGGGCATTGATGGTTCCATGAAGAACCTTTAACATCCATGGAACCTTTCCATTGCTCAAAAGGTTCTTTATAGTGGAAAAAGGTTCTTTAGATTATTAAAATGTTATTCACAGAAAAGGGTTCTTTTAAGAACTTTTCGCTGAAATGTTCTTTGGGGAACCAAAAAGGGTGTGAAAACCCCTGTTTTAGAACCTTTATTTTTTAAGAATGCAGCGTTTACCTCTCATGGCCAAGTCATGTGCCGTCTCTTTTCCAATCCCAGTGTTGGCGCCAGTAATGACGACTGTCTTTTTATCCAGTCGCACGGGACAGCGGCACACTCCACCTGCAATCCATTTTCTCAGCAGAACCAAACCTATTTTTGAAGAAAACCCATTTGTGATAGAGCACATTCTTCCAGTCGAAACCAAGGAAATTCTACATGCAGAAAATACATACTTTTAAAGATCTAAACAGATCTGGTTGGAAGCACTGTTGGAGAGCTGGCTGTTGCCCTTTAGCAGATTTGATATCAAATCAATGAGATCCATGATGCAAAGGTCCATATAAATATAAATATAAATATATATATATATATATATATATATATATATATATTGGAATGTATACAATCGCTGTGAAAACAAATGACCAACCAAATCGAATTCTAATTAGAATAAGTCTTATTTTAGTATTTCATACTATTATATTATTTACAAACCTTTTGAATTAGCTACTATTTTTAGTTATGTGCTTTTCTAAATATATCTATTTAGCTTTGATTTATTTTTATTTCAATTTTAGTTTAAGTAATTTTAGTACTTCAACTTATTTTATTTCCAATTGTGTGTGTGTGTGTGTATGTATATACAGTATATATACAATCATTTTTGTAGTAAAAAAACAGCTTCTGAATTCTAATCTGTAATTCTGTTATCCCTTAAGCTACATCAAGTACCTCTTGAGCCACAACATTGTACGTTCTGAACAGTACTGAAACTGTGCTGTTTATAATATTCTACAATACATTTTGAAGAAATTGTATTAGTTCATAACTGACTGAAATGTTGTTTCAGCCCACCAAAAGTTAGAATGAGACGAAATTACATTATGTAACTTACTAATAGCTGTGACCGCAGTTACTGTGCTGTATTGGGCGAGACGATTTGCCTTCAGTTCCTCCCATATTTGTGTGGCTGCAGAGAGATGCATGTCATCCACTGTGATGCGCTTTCAGCTCTGCTTTCATTTTATTTTCTGTCATACAGTACTAAACTCTTTTCTTTGTTTATAAAAAAAGCTGTGGTTTCTAGTGCACGGCCACCATCAAGCTCAGTGCCAGCTAACACGTCTAATCACCCCGCATTCAGAGCTGGGTTAAGGTTTTATAAGAAGATTAAGTCAAGTTCATGTTAGATTCCATGGCTTACGGTCAGACAGAAATGGGAATAACAAAAACAATGATCAAAACAATTTCCCCTTCAATAGCAGATAATAGTAACGCAAGGCTTTTCATTAGAATCTAAAGTCTAGTCTAAATTTAAGATGTGACTTAATTTGAGTCTGAGGCATTTAAAAACAGCTTTCTGATAAAAGCTTTTTGAGGTATGTTGTATGGGTCATGTGACCCTCCCTCCCTCTTATGGCCTTATTCAGTTGTTTGGCACTATTGTGGTGATTTTATTGTATTACCTGATCAGAAGTATTGGAATGTTTGGCAAGTCAGACAAAACATTTTTTTTTATTAAGTCCCAGGTAAAAAAAAGGTTCCAGTTTATTTACTTGACTACTAGTGCAAGCAAGTGTGTGCTCAGTGAATTTTTTTCTAGGCTTTTTAGAATGATTGTTTATATGGTCAGTGTTAAAATTAGCCTATGTTTTGTTTACCTACTACAACAATACGCAGAGACTGATGACCTTAAAGATGTGAATTTTGAAACTGCCTTGTTTTAAAACATAAAGTGCTAAAAAATCCCTATAGCCTTTAAAAAAGTTTAAAATTTTACTTCTAATGTAAGATTGTGGATACTTTATGTTATTGATCAAAACAGATCTTATTTAGAATGTTTTAAAATCAAAATGGCCATTCTTAAAATCCCAATAGAAAAGGAATTCTCAATGGGAAGCCATATGTTCCAAAATGCTAATTCTGTTCATGGTTGTGGCAATTGCGAGTTAAAGTCAGAATTGTGAGATTTAAACTCGCAATTGCTAGTTATAAAGTCATAATTGCGGGAAATAGTCATTATTGCGACATATAAACTCTATAAACTTTATAAACATATAAAAAGTAAGAATTGTGAGATATAAACTCGCATTTCCGAGTTATAAAGTCAGAATTGTGAGATACTTAAGCTCGCAATTAAGAAGAAACGTCAGAATTCTAAGATAAAAAGTTACAAAACCTTTTTTATTCTGTGGCGGTCGGAAGCTTAGATAGTAAACTGATGCTATAAAAAACATGGGTTCACTGCTAAAAACGTTATAACAACAAAACACCAACTCTTGTTTTATAAAAACCACAGAACTGTGTTGTTGTTGTTGTTGTTGGAGAAACATGCTCGTTTTAATATTAAAGAGTTGATGTTTCATTCGAGGAACATTTGGGTAGAAACATTTCATGTTACGACGTCAATAATGCATTCCTGTCTTCTAAACACCAGCCGCCATCTTGGAATGAATGAAAGCAGAGTGAAGCGTAATGCGAAAAGAAAACGATTATGCGGGAAACTCTTAGTTATGGCGCGAGACTAACATGCATTGACTACAAAACCAATGTTTTTCTCCCAGTGATCTAGTTTATGTTTGTGTCGTCAACTCTGAGGCGGCGATGTTGGATCACTGCACTATTTAGCCGGTTAAGCAAGTGCAAACTGTTTAACGTAGATAAATATCGCTTATAAAACAAGAAAAATTGTGCATCAGGTAGGATGACAATGGTCTCAAAATGCCAAAACATAATCCATAAACTAAATAATTGAATGTAGACGGTAATTAGCTTTAAAACGTTTATTATTGGAAATGATACTCCAGGAAACTTTCCATATCGTAATATGCTTGTAATGTAGGCTAACATTGACCCTTCGCATGCACTGGCATTACGTTTTTTATTTGCTTGTGTTTATTACATATTGATTAATCACGGTCATCCCGCGTTTCTCACAAAATATCGCAACCAATCAGAGTGCAGGGAAACACGCATGGAAGTGACGTTTTTAAATGTTTCGCCTACCACAGCGCGAGTAAAGCGGGGAAAACGTCTGCAGGACAGGGATCATTGTTTTTCCATCATGGCAAACCCCGCGAAGAATTAAGGGAAATAACGCATTATAATTTTTTGTCCCACATATGCAAATCTGTGCATGAGGTAAGACTTCCCTTTCTTCTTCCTAGAAACAACGCGTCGGTGTTTAAGTAACTAGTTGTTAAAAGTTGTGCAGTCAGGTAAAGGCTAGCCCTGTAGCTTTGAGTGCACAGCTGCATTGGCAGGATAAACATGCGTGCAGTAACGGTTAGCAGGGCGGGCTAATGTTAGCCTCTGTTATGGCGTTAAAGGGGCTCAAGTTTATTATTATGACAGCTTGTAGATAATGAGGCAATAAGTTGGTTCAGCGACCTATGCATATCCTTTTTTGCCAAAGTATGACAGAAAGTAAACAAATAAATGAACAGTGTTGGGTAAGTTACTCTAAAAAAGTAATTACTAGTTATTAATTACATCTTTGACAGTGTAGTTAGATTACTATACTAATTACTCTCTCTAAAAATATTGCATTATTAATAATTACTTTCTAAATCCCTTATCAACTAAGACCAGTTAGTTGAACAGACATGAAACTGCTCTTTTAATTCTTTCAAATAAATAATATAAAATGACATGCGCTATTCTTGAACTGATCAAAGTATTTAAAGGGAGAAGGTTACATTAAAAACACATTTTAACATTAAATGTTGATGTTAAATCCAAAATTGTTTTATATTGTTCTATACCGTATTTAATGCAATTACATCAGAAGTAACTACAAATTACAGAAAAGTTCAGAGTAATCCCTTCCTTTTCTTTTTCAAAGAGAAAAGTTAAGTAAATGACAGTAATTAATTCATATTTACAGGCATATGTATATATACATTTTGGGGAAAATAAGATCTTGTAACACATTGTCCAGACTTTAAATGTTATCCTTGATTAGAAGCTGTATTGCATATAACAAAATGGTCACTTGTCCTGTTAGATTTTCTATTTAATAATAATAATAATAATTTAATGTCAAATAGATAGATAGTATATGTTCAGCTACCCACTGGCCATATCCCACATATTCTTGATAGGACAGGAGTGATGATGACACTGTAAGAAACACTTTTTGTTTACAGAAACATGGCAGATTCTGACCTTTACATGCAATGTGATGAAGATGATCTAGAGCCATGCCAGAGTATTACAGAAAACAGGGACCAGCGATATAACAAAGGTAAGTAATGTTTTTGTGGTAAAAACACTCATTATTATGTCTTAATGGAAGAGCTTTTGTGAAGAGCATTTAATCATATATTAGGAACATGAATACAAATAAGTTGAATGCCTTTTGTTTTTATTCATTAATTTAGTTACTGTAGTCCCAAGTGGCAGTAGTGCACCAGCACAATCTGATGGCACCTCTAAACCGACATCAGATACTACTGACCTCGTAAATCAAGCTGTGTCTTTGGCTTCTGGTAAGAAGGCAAGAAGCATGCAATAAAGATCTAAACAATATTCCACTGCTAGTATGCAGAATTGACTTTCCAATAAGAGGCTTTCTTTCCATGTACCTACTGGTCATTAGTGACCACACACATGCCACACTGCAAAAACACTGTTAAAGGGCCATTCGGCAACTATAAACCGTTTAGAAATCATTTGGATGGTTTAATAACCTGTTCTGGTGAGAATGGTGACTTCCCCCACTCCCCACAGCGTTCCCAGGCGGAAAACCAACCGTGCAACATGGGGACTAACGTCCCGGTAAATTGGAAATATGAAGTCTCGTGAGAAGCGAGAACGAGCGAGAAACACAAACTGCTTAATCGCAATTCGACATAAACACACACGCCGCCCTCAATGTGTATGATGTATTACCCACCTCGGTAGACATAGCTCCACACGATAAAGTTGGCCGGCTCCGATAATAACAAATGCACATGAGCAGCGGTAGAAAGGGGGAGGAGGGGCCGCAAGTGAGTTTTTTTTTACGAAATTGTTGTGAAATATACGCCTCACAGCTGTAGGGGGAGCTCGTTCAGAAAACATGCGACAACAAAAGTGAAAATCAGCGAAGAAATAGCTAGAGTTGCCGAATGCCCCTTTAAAAGAATAGCTGTGGGACTTCAGTGTGGAAAGAAACAAGTGGTTTGGTTTGTTTTTAACCTTTAGCTCCTGCTGTTACGTTACTGCCTAATGCTGTCCAGACAGGAGGCACACAGACTATCTACATCAGTGCACAGGTTTCACTTTTCTATTTTACTATCAACAAGGCTTTTACCCTTTGTTTACATGGACATACCAAAGATGTTGTATTTAAATGATGATCATCTGTTGTAGCCCAATCCAGGTCAGCCTCTGGCAGGCTCAATGGGATTGGGAAGTTTGGGAACATCACTTGGTTACATCTTGAATGGACAGCCTATTAGTTTTCTGACTGCTGGTAAGTCATTACTCAAAGCAGTGATTTAATTACACGGTTTCTCCTTCCCAGACATATTTTGCGGGATGCATTCCTGAAGTCGGTGTGAAAGAAAATTCACCCATGTATTTTCTAAATGCATGTTGTATACTGTATCTCATTGTGAACCATTCATCAATGCATATGTTTCATTTTTAAAATTTTTGACCCCAAGATGTTTAATTATAACTCGATCTTCTTGTGAAAACGACAGACATCTCTCTGGTGACAGACATCTCTCTCTTTATTATAATCGACTGCAAGCTCTCATTCATTTGTGAGTGCAATGCCAACATCTCTATCCAATCTACAAACAATGGATGGAAACAAGTCCCCGCCTTAGATTTTTGTCTGTTTTTACACTCTAATGTACGTCACAATACAAAAGAAAAGATCGGTTGCTACTTTCATTTCTTCATGACTTTAACATTTAAATGCACATGCAAATGATGAATGTTTGCGCGTCAGACATAAATAGCAGCTCAAGAGTCTCCAGTGTTCCAGACATCTGTTGCCATGCATTTAGTTATCTTTATTTACACCTATGCTGCTCAAAAACAAATGTTTTCATTTTTGCTTTCTCTAACCTCTTCAGGTCAGACACCCCAGTTAATTTCTCCGCGGATGGTCACCCCAGGGAGTGCAGGACACCAAACTCCTGGGAAACTATCTACATTGCAGATCCCAGTCACCTTGACCATCAATAACCCCTCAAACTTACAAAGCATCACCTCATCGGCCCCAGGAGTGTCCACTCTTAATGTGACCCCCTCCAACGTCCAACCAGCCACAGCTCCAGGTGACAATTTATACAGTTTTTACTTTTTATATTATACATCCATTCTTAGGTCATTTACATGTATGTTTTATTTACATTTTGTTTACCTTGATAGGTGCAACAATTAAAGTTATAAAGTTTACGAAGCTTGCTGGAGCACCTGCAGCTTCTGGTCAAGTAGTGAGTTCACTAGTGCAGCCCAGCAAAACCTTCACCATCCAAAACAATATAACAAACAGAGCTCCGGCCCCGTTCCTGTCTGGTGGGCTGTCTCAGCCTGTGAGACCTCAAGCGCAGTTCTTTGCCCCTCCTCCTGCCACAACAACTAACGGTCAGGACCAGGATTTGTTTTTACCCTCCTATTTTTCCGTTTTTAATTGCTGTATTGAAGTGTTGTTGTTGATATCAGCTTATTGATTAAACATCATTGATTGACATCATTTATGTGTTGTAGAGCTGCACGATTAATCGTTAAAAGATCGCAGTCTTGATTTAAACACTTGCGCGACCTTATTCCTTAATGACAATGATTCGGCTATGTTTATTAAACCTTTGACAAGTACGATCACAGCTAACATTCAGATCATATACAAGTATTCACAAACACTCCTTTCAACCACACAGTATTATTATTTCTGTTACAGTAATTCAAATGATAACTGAAGTACTGGGATAAAAGTTGATCGTTTTGATATAAACACTTATGTTCACGGTAGGGATCAAAAATAGAGAAAATCGACTTTTGAAAGTAACTTGATGCTTCAAATAAAGATTGTATTGTTACACCAGTAGGGCTGTGAATGTATTTGTCATTGAATCATTCACTCAAGAGATTCATTCAAAAACTCTCATTCATCCAGTAATGAAAGAAATTAAGTATTAATGAGTGATTAATTGAATTGTACATTCAAACCAGTTTAAAAAAAATGAATTCAAATTAATTTCATTTTTTTTAATAGACCTCTAGTAAATGACATGCTACTTTTAGTTGTCTATTCAGAATTGTGGAAAAATTGTGATGTCTATTTTAAACAAAAACAAATTGTGATTCTCAATTTATCCAGAATCATGCAGCTCTAATGTGTTTAAAGTAATAGTTCACTCAAATGAAAATCCGGTCATCATTTACTTGTTTTAAACCCTTAAGATTTTTCTTTATAATACAAACTGACATTTTTAATGAAAATTGTCATTCACCCAAAACTTTGGCACATCAAATAGTTCATAAAGGAATCCATATGAATTGAGCGGTTTACTCCAAGCTTTTGGCTGTACTTGCTTGACGTGCAAGAAAAACTTTATTGGTTCCTGTTAACTTTTTGAAGCATTAAAGTTTTGGTGGAATGGACTTTCAATGGAGGGACAGAAATATCATAGGTTTTGTTAAAAGTATTTTCATTTTTAAAGATGAAGGAAAGTTGTGGATTTGGAGCAACATGAAGGTAATTGAGTAATTGTAAAAGTAATTGATGACAGAATTTTAATTTTTGGGTGAACTATCCCTTTATGAGGTCTTCGAGAAGGGATTGATGAGGAGTATCTTTGTTCTACAGCATTGAAAAGGGCCTCCAGTTCTTCGAATTTCTGTGTCCGCTGTAAAGCCGTTTACCAAAAGAGTCAGTCCCTCCGTGGATACTTCTGTGTAAGTTTTTACTCATACACTTTTTAGATTAAATGCCTACAAACAACAATATACAAAACCTTTCTTGGTTAAGAACCTTTTGCTTTGGTGGTCTTTAAATCTTTCGCCAAAGTCTTACTCGTGTCCATTCATCTTCTTCCCCATTTTCAGCAATGCAATCAAGATCTTGTCAAGAGCGTCAAGGACCTGAAGGCCCAAACTAGAAAAAGGATCAAGCGGCCAAGTGACAAAACCCAGTCAAAACCCGCCACATCTGAGACCGTTTCCTTCTCCTCGTCCTCAGAAACGTCTCTCAAACACGTCACCACTTCTGAGATACCTGAGGGAGTGCCTAGTCCTCGCTCTGGAGATTTTGATGACCAGGGCAGAATGATTATGCTAGTTGAAGACTTCTTCTATGGGCAGCACCCTGGCCAGCCTGCATCATTAAGAACCAATTCAGAAACCATCTCAATGAAATGTCAACTTTGTGAGAAGAAGGTGAAGGGCAACATCAAGTAAGTTGGTTTTCAGATTAGTTTTTGAGGGGTGTTGTTGGTATCGATAGATTTGTTCATTCTTCAACCCTCATTTTAAAGGATGATGAACCACATGAAACACCACATGGAGTTGGATCACCAAACAGGGGAAGTAGACTATCATAATATGTGCCAGCATTGCTACAGAAACTTTTCAACACCCTTCGATCTGCAGTGCCACGTTGAGGCAGTTCATAACAAAGCAGAGTCCTCAAGTGAGTCTATACTTCTAGAATGATATATCATAAACCTAGTTCTTGACAAACATATAAAATAGTTTTAATCCATTGCTGATGCATGAGTTGATAATATTTGACTGGCGGTTTTGTTTTTTTTCCAGCTTAAAGAGGGCCTATTATACCCTTTTATAAAGTCTTGATTTTGTTTTGGGGCTCTACTAGAATTAGTTTTCATGGTTGAGTGTAAAAACCCCCCCATATTTTTCACATATTTGACATTGCACCTCACTTCCCCAGTCTGTCAGTAACGCTCTGTTTAGTTCCTGTCTCTATGAAACCCCTCCTTCCGAAAAGCACAATGTGCTCTGATTGGTCAGCTGGACCAGTGTGTTGTGATTGGTCGACTGCTTCGAGCTTGATTTGAAAATGTCACACCCCTTATGTTAACCACAAGTTTCAACTCACTACTTACTAACTCAACCAGGCCCTGCCCCTTTATTTTACGCTTGACTTGGGCGGGAATAATTTAAATGTGGAATATTGTGAGGTGTTTGTTATTGTACAATGGAGGCGTTTCAGGGAGTTCAGAAACAGTAACTCTGATATAGAGAATAACTCCTGCTGGAGGGACTTTGTGCTTTGTAACTTTGCAAAACTTTTCATGCCCAAACAGCAACATTATACAATAAAAATGCTGAAATGTAATAAAAAGCATCATAGGCATCCTATTTAAAATATTTAATTCTGCTTCACAGAAGTGTGCAAGATCTGTGAGTGGTCCTTTGAGAACGAACCCCTCTTTCTGAACCACATGAAACAGGCGCACAAGCCTGGTGAGATGCCCTACATGTGTCAGGTAACTTTGTGTATAAGTGTTTCATGTCATTCAAGTTTTGTCTTGAAAACATTTGTGTAAATCAATTACACTTGTGTACTTTTTGCTCCTCAGGTGTGCGAGTTCAGATCCTCTTTCTACCAAGATGTTATAAGCCACTTCAAAGAACAGCACAAGGACACCTGTATCTTAATGTGTCCCTACTGCTTAAAAGTATTTAGGTCTTATATCGGCTTCCAGTTGCACTACACTAGACATCAGGTAAAGTATATCCTTAGCACTAAACAGTTGCAGCTCAGAGGGTTTTAAATGATAAATAATAACGATTTAATATCTCAACACTTATTAATATGGAAAGACTTTTTCACTTTTTACCTTTCCAGCTCATAAACTAATGCTTTACTGTGATTTGCCCTTAGGGATGGACAAGATATAATTTGTGTAGAGCTCATTTAATCAATTGTTTGATCGATTAATCGATTGATTATTCATCAAAATTAAAAAATATTGATTAATATTTAACTGTGCATGGTTATGTCCTCTATTTTTACATTTAGATTGCCTTCATCTAATGGTTAATGCTTGAACACTGATAATTTAATATTACAATCTCATAATGAATTACTGTACATAGTAAAGTTTTGATGTCTACATTGTTTAGTGTTTTCTGTAAATAACACAAAACGCTATGAAAGTTCTTTTATCTGTCAATGTGTCAGAAGGCTTCTTTATCAGTCCTATTAAAGTTGGTGTCTATTCGTCCAGAAAAGAACAGCACATCATTGTGGCCGATGCCGACTTCAATTCATTCATGACAAGGACAAGTGGAAACACAGACACAGGTTTCACAGGACATGTGTCAAACCCAAGCAATTGGAGGGCCTCACGCCTGGTACTAAGGTAAGAGACTCCCAGTCATATACAGGTCCTTCTCAAAAAATTAGCATATTGTGATAAAGTTCATTATTTTCCATAATGTAATGATAAAAATTAAACTTTCATATATTTTAGATTCATTGCACACCAACTGAAATATTTCAGGTCTTTTATTGTTTTAATACTGATGATTTTGGCATACACCTCATGAAAACCCAAAATTCCTAAATTTATCTAAATAAATTAGCATATTTCATCCGACCAATAAAAGAAGTGTTTTTAATACAAAAAAAGTCAACCTTCAAATAATTATGTTCAGTTATGCACTCAATACTTGGTCGGGAATCCTTTTGCAGAAATGACTGCTTCAATGCGGCGTGGCATGGAGGCAATCAGCCTGTGGCACTGCTGAGGTGTTATGGAGGCCCAGGATGCTTCGATAGCGGCCTTAAGCTCATCCAGAGTGTTGGGTCTTGCGTCTCTCAACTTTCTCTTCACAATATCCCACAGATTCTCTATGGGGTTCAGGTCAGGAGAGTTGGCAGGCCAATTGAGCACAGTAATACCATGGTCAGTAAACCATTTACCAGTGGTTTTGGCAATGTGAGCAGGTGCCAGGGGCCTCATTTATAAAACTGTGAGTATGGATCCTTACTAAAAGTGTACGTGCGCCAGAAAGACAAAAATGGCATACGCAAAAAGATATTTAGACTTATAAAACCGTGCGTACTCCAGAACCTGCGCCGAATTCACTTTATAAATCCCAGTTAGCGGAAGATTGTGCGCACATGCGTCTCCTCCCCGAAACAACCATATATGGAGCTTGCAACGCCTAGTTTTACTATGCATATCCTCATCAACATATCATTTGCATATGATTATTCATCCACGTGATAACGTTTAACGGTACAAGACATTAGGAAAATATGAAATGCGGATGTGCTGTCACATTAGTTACATTAACAAAAATAATTTAGTAGCCTATCCTTGCCTTGTTTTTGAATAAATAAATCAAATTGAGAAAAACTTTCTCTGAAATGTATTTTACACCATCTTTTCCACTGGCCAAAGAGTATTTTTAATTGATTTATATTTTTAATGGAAACAGATCAATCTTGTTGTGCATTAATTAAGATTTACGGCTATATATGCGTCAGTTTCACTAAACGGCCCAACGCACTCGCTGGCGCGGAAATTTAAGAAGGGATGGATATTTGCTTCATGTGAAAGGCTTGGTGAGTGAAATTATATTTGTATTATCTTTCTGTATATGTATAATTTTCTTTAGATTGTATGTCTAAAAGTGACCAAAAAGACATTAACTCCAGCTCACCATCGGTGTCGCCAAACTGCTCCATCTCCAAAATGTTCGTACGCATGGGTCAGAGTTTGCGTGCAGGTGCGCAAATTTTCCCGTCAAGTTTGTTTTTATAAATCACAACTTGTGCATCGTAAGTGGCGTACGCCTCTTTCAGGGCCTGTTTTGTGCGTACGCAATGGTTATAAATGAGGCCCCTGGTCGTGCTGAAAAATAAAATCAGATGGAAGCATGAAGTGCTCCAAAATCTCCTGATAGCTAGCTGGATTGACTCTGCCCTTGATAAAACACAGTGGACCAACACCAGCAGCTGACATGGCACCCCAGACCATCACTGACTGTGGGTACTTGACACTGGACTTCAGGCATTTTGGCATTTCCTTCTCCCCAGTCTTCCTCCAGACTCTGGCACCTTGATTTCCGAATGACATGCAAAATTTGCTTTCATCCGAAAAAAGTACTTTGGACCACTGAGCAACAGTCCAGTGCTGCTTCTCTGTAGCCCAGGTCAGGCGCTTCTGCCGCTGTTTCTGGTTCAAAAGTGGCTTGGCCTGGGGAATGCGGCACCTGTAGCCCATTTCCTCCACACGCCTGTGCACGGTGGCTCTGGATGTTTCTACTCCAGACTCAGTCCACTGCTTCCGCAGGTCCCCAAGGTCTGGAATCGGTCCTTCTCCACAATCTTCCTCAGGGTCCGGTCACCTCTTCTCGTTGTGCAGCGTTTTTTTGCCACACTTTTTCCTTCCCACAGACTTCCCACTGAGGTGCCTTGATACAGCACTCTGGGAACAGCCTATTTGTTCAGAAATGTCTTTCTGTGTCTTACCCTCTTGCTTGAGGATGTCAATGATGGCCTTCTGGACAGCAGTCAGGTGGGCAGTCTTACCCATGATTGCGGTTTTGACTAATGAAACAGGCTGGGAGTTTTTAAAAGCCTCAGGAATCTTTTGCAGGTGTTTAGAGTTAATTAGTTGATTCAGATGATTAGGTTAATAGCTCGTTTAGAGAACCTTTTCATGATATGCTAATTTTTTGAGATAGGAATTTTGGGTTTTCATGAGCTGTATGCCAAAATCATCCGTATTAAAACAATAAAAGAGCTGAAATATTTCAGTTGGTGTGCAATGAATCTAAAATATATGAAAGTTTAATTTTTATCATTACATTATGGAAAATAATTAACTTTATCACAATATGCTAATTTTTTGAGGACCTGTACATATGGCTTGTTTATTGCTTATTTGATGGCCTTACCATTTACCCCTCTGTTTCAGGTAACTATCCGAGCTTATGCTGACAGTACTGACAGCAGAGATCAATTAGGAGCACCTTCATTAAAGACTTGCTCAAACGCCACATCAACAACTCCAGCATCTCAAAATGTCACCAATAAAGTCATTCCTGTCAAGAAAAAGCCAGTGGAAAGCATGATGGAGCTAATGGTCAAGTTTGAGAGTCAATGGTGAGTATGATCTATATTTTCTCTTTGCAGTTTTTTTGCATTTATTGAATTTTTTTCTTCTGACCATCATATTGTTCTTCCAGCAAGCCAACAGAAAAACACTACTGCATGGAATGCACATATGACATTCCATATTTTTCCAACCATTTCCCCACCTATGTGAGCTGTTCCCTCTGCCGATACTGCACTTGCTGTTCCAGAGCTTATGCCAATCACATGATCAGGTGAAAATCTTTAGATCTTTACAGTTTGTGTGATAATGTCCATTCCTTTCTTTTGTTGTTTAAATGACTCTGTCATATATTGATTATCTGCTGATGGATTGATTATTTATATAAGATTTATTGCTGCTATTAGTTAATATTATTTAATATTTAATTGTGCATGGTCATTTCCCTTATTTTTACATTTAGATTACCTTTGCCTATCTGTAAAAAAAAAATCAATTGCGTAACACTAGTTTTGGGTCCAATTCTCACTATTAACGTTGCTTATTAGCATGCATATCACTAGGATATTGGCTGTTTATTAGTACTTCTAAAGCACATATAAATGCCTTATTCTACATCCCTTAATCCTACCCAATACCTAAACTGCCTACTAACTATTAATAAGCAGTAATTAGGAGTTTGAGGCTAAAGTCATAGTTAGTTAGTTAGAATTGGTCACTAATCTAAAGTGTGACCAAAAATTAATATAACATGATCAGGTGAAAAACTTCAAAATTTCATAGTTTGTGAGGTGTTTTCTCATTTCTCCCTCATCTTTATTTGCAGTGTACACGTTCCTCGGAAAAGCACCAGAAAATATATTACCCTTTACAAACCCTGCCCAAAGTAAGACCTGAGTTTTTTTCCCCTCCTCTTGCTCTACATGTAATATTACTTTAATTATCAGTCATGGTAATGAAAAAATGTTTGCAGGAAGGGGAGGCTAAACTGCATCACATGTAGATACAAAACTCGAGTTGGAGATTCGATGGCCAAACATCTTGCTGACAATCCTAAACATCAAGCAAGCCGGTGCACCTTGCGGGGTAAGTTATTCATTTATGTCTAAAAATCTTTTTGACGATGAAAAGTCAAGCACTTAATAATGATCCTATCACAACCATTTTATTAATAATATTCCTTTTGTTTCAGAAGGATTTTCACGTGGCTATAAAAGGTAAGTTGATTTTTGCTTATTTTTCACTCAAAAATCTAAATTCTATCATTTACTCACTCATGTTGGTTTAAACCTGTGAGTCTTTCTTTCTTCGTGGAAGATAAAAGAAGATATTTTAAAGTGTCTTCAGTTTTCTTTTTCCCCATATAATTAAAGTCAGTGGGGTCCAGTGTTTTTGAACCCCATTGACTTTCATTGTATGGACAAAAACATTCTTCAGAATATCAGTGACACTTAATATCGGTAACACAATAAGGTTAATTGATTAACATTAGTTAACTACCTTAGTTAACATGAACTAAGAATGAACAATACTTCTTCAGCATTTATTCATCTCAGTTAATATTAATTTCAACATTTACTAATAAGTTATTAAAATCAAGGGTTGTATTTGTTAACATTAGTTAATGCACTGTGAACTAACATGAACAAACAATGAACAATGTATTTTTATTAACTAACATTAATAAATACTGTAACAAATGTTTTGCTCTTTGTTAGTTCATGTTAATTAATAGATTAACTAATGTTAACTAATGAACCTTATTGTAAAGTGTTACCAGAATATCTTCATTTACAGAAAGTTGTACAGGTTTGGAACAACATGAGGGTGAGTAAATGATGACAGAACAAGAATGCTTAATGGGATATTTTAGTTTAGCTCAAGGAAAAGGCTGTAGGAACTGAATTTATGTAGAGCTCATAAAAGCTAGGGATGTCCCGATACCACTTTTTCACTTCCGATACCGATGCCGCAGCTTTGGCTATTTGCGATACCGATATTAATCCGATATTTTTATTTTATTCTATTTTATTCTTGAACTAATGCTAGGCCTAATAAAATATATGGAAGCACTTTGCTCAATTAGCAACCTAAAACATCTCACTCAAATGGAGAACAAATACTTCTCCAGTATATAGTCCACAACAACAGTTGATTATGAAAGACTGCCACCCTTTATTCAAACACTACGAAAAAAAAAAGCAGGCAGGCTACTTCAGTATGGTACTTAAAGCTACCAACAGGTTTAAAGTTAATCATTAACAAGCTTTAAAATTACCCATTGATCCGTGTACTTTTGCGTCCATTCGTTTTTCCTTTTTAACCCGTAAAACGAAAAATTAACGGTTGTTGTATTTTTTAAACACAAAGTTGAACACCAACATTTTAATTTGAACTGTATGCACACCAAAAGCTGCGCAAAAAAATAAATATTGACGACATAAGTTATATATAAATAAGTTATTTTCTGTATGAAGGAAAATGGAAGTGTTCGCGCCCGCGCTCCGTGCCATGCAGTGCGCGCTCCACACTCTGCACAAACCCTTGCTTGGATATGCGTCAAAATCCTGTGTAGCATAGTTTACAGCCTACGGTTTATACACTGAGGAGACAGATTGCAAAACCGTGTTTATAGTACACCGAAGGTAGTGGGATGGAGTGTCTGTTGTGAGTTTAGGGGGCACGTCAGCCAGAGGTGTGTGTGTGTGTGTTAGGGCTGGGTATTGTTAGGAATTTCACAATTTGATTCGGTTTCGATTCTTGAGGCTTCGATTCGATATTGATTTATTAGCTTCGATATCGATTCAATAATAAGTAAATACACAAGTAATTAAGTACCTGAGTATATTTTTAAATAATGTGTGCAGTATTACCAATGTTTAAGAACAAATTGACCCCAGCATGTTTCCTGTCATGGTTTATTTAGCAGAACAAACTGTACAATATTGTACATGTGTTGAATACAAACCACAACTGTAACAAACAGGTGCTTTATTAACACCTCTAAAGTGCATGTAACTAAGTAGTAGAAAGTATATTTCTTTCTTCCTATACATTCAAGTTATAAAAGAAATGTAAACAGAAGCACAAAATGTGCATACTCATAAAAAAAATGCGCTTCGTGAGGCGCACATTTGTACACACACGCAAGGACTCTCTCTTCCTCTCTGTCGTGCGCGCGCTACGCGGTTTGGAGCTCGCGAGCTCTAGATTTCGGGAGATTTGAACTAATTTGCGGACATCAGGGAGCCGCTGTCAATATGCGGGAGACTCCCGGAGACTTATTGTTGTTCTTATTATCATTTAGGGGGGCTTAGGAAAATTTTGGGTAGCTTCAGCCCCCCTAAAATAGGCCTAACTACGTCCCTGGTTGGTGGTGCAGGCTTGAACGGAGTGCAGCTGCTGTCCGTCATCTTGCTGTTTTGGTAAAGCGCGTCTTGTACAACGCTGAACGCTCTCACTAGAGTGTTTCCCACAGCGCCGCCACTGGCCGGTGGGCTGAATCGATTCATAGGATTAGATGAATCGATATTGAATTGAGAAACAAATAATTGCAATACATTGATGAATCGATATTTTTAGAATGAGTGAGTGAGTGAGACAGACAGACAGACAGACAGAGAAAGAAGTGGCGGTGTTTCGGCTACAAAAACCCGCCGAACTGATCCGAAACAGCCCAATTTGTATCCACCCGCTCAAACCCATTTTTTGCCCCCAAAATACATTGCAAAGCCGCCCAATATGCGCCGCTTACTTGGATGTCGCAGCAAGGGAAATGCTATATTCAAGCATTGTTGGATAGGTATCGGATCATATTTTTTCTCCCCTCCGATCTAGCGTTCTGGGCCAGTATCGGCACGATACCGATGCTGTGGATCGGATCGGGACATCCCTAATAAAAGCAATTGAAAATGCTAGAGATTTAACCTCCTGTTTAGCAGAAGAGATAACTTTTACAAATTACTGTCATTGTAGGTTTGTCTTCATCCCAACGGACCTACTCCGAGGAGGTCAGATACTCAACAACGCGTTTTTCTTGCCTTTGCAAGTGAAGCAAGTGGTCATGAGTTCATTTCCTCTGCCCTCTAAACCCCTTCCTCGACCCAGCTACACAATAACACTGCCTGCTAGTCCCGCTCACACAGTGTCCTTTCCAATTCAGGTTCAACCTATTGAACAAAGTGCCATTCCAGACAAAAAATGTGCGGTCAAACCAGATGCTTCGAAGCAAACTCCAAATGGAGGGCTTTCTAAAGCCGACACAGGACGTACAGTGGAGAACACGCTTACCGTAGCTCAGCTGAAAGTTGTACTGTACGCTCTCTGCTGTGGAGTCCCACAGGCCGCCAATCACTTCGACACTCCACCGGCAGATGTCCAGTCGTTGTTCTTGAAGCGTCAGCGTCAGATTGAGCCCTCGAGAAGCAGAGAAGGCTTGACGCCACAGGCAGCCGATAGGTTAGTCGAATGGGTGCTATGCCAACGTGAACAACAGCTACCTATCGATGAAGCTAATCTGTTCGACTTCATGAGCAGTCATGGAGCGCAGGATATCTCTTACGACTCGGCGGTTGATTTCTTGCTACGCCACGATCTGGGCTTGCAGGCATTCGCCACATCCAGCAAGTTGCTACCGGATAGATCCCAGGAGCTAGAGCGTTCCTTCAGCAGCTTTCTGAAAAAGCAAGTCATTTCGCAAACATTTAGACTATCTTCTATGGGTGCCATGGATGAGCTTTCCATATTTATAGATATGGAGCAGCTGGATGAAGCCTCTGCGGATTCGTCGTCCATGTTGTCGGCTTTTAAGTTGATGGGCACCACAAATCCACTCATAGAGCTTGTGTTCACAGCCCTGGCTGATGGGACCACATTATCCACCATGCTTTTCCTCAGAGGTGAACCTCTCAAGCCAGATGCACATTCCTTGCCAGACTTCATCATCCTGGAGGCTAGACCAGAAGGGTTCACGGATGAAGAAAGACTACAGCTTTGGTTGGAGAAGGTGTGGTGTCGGCATGTCAAACCTAGATCTGGAGGCAAAGGGTTGCTGATAATTGACACGTACAAAGGCCACACGTCTGATGAGTTCTTGGCAGCGCTCAACAGCACGAACACTCTTCCAGGTTTGATCCCTCGCAGTTGCTCTCGTCGTCTGCAGCCCCTGGAGGCCTGCATGGGGCCTGTGTTACGAGAGTTTCTGCAGGCTCGATGGACCGAGCATGTGACGACGGCGCCACAGGAACTGGTTGGAGCCAAACCAGCAGACCTTGCCCATCTTCTCTCTCGCTGGCTTGTCGAGCTACTGGATGTCCTTAAAGCAGAGCCCAAGCTTCTTTTCCGCTCTTTCGATCGGGTTTTGAGCTCAAACCCAGAGGTGACGTCCGAGGAACCTTCAGAGCTCGTGCGGAGTCTCACTGAAGCTCTCCTGGTCAGCAAATTGCAAGGAGATAAAGTTGAGCAGAAAGCTGAGACCTTCGGTGTTGTTTCTGTAGAATCCTCTCCGCAGTCCAGCATGATTTTTTTGAAAAAGATGTTTGAGAAAGACAGCGATTTGGAGTCATTCCATGGTTTTGAGGATTCAGAAATAATTGAACATTAAGTTATCATATAAAAGGAATCGTTGCAAGCGTTTTGTGTGCCTTCTGCTGATGATTTTATTTTTGGAGAATTAAATGTAGGTCATTGCTTGCATATGTCTACATGGTTGCATATGTAAATATTTTTTTGCATTAATGGGTGCTAAAGATCCCTAGTTTGAAGTCCTCTGTAGTTAAGGCTTCGATTGATCTTTGAACTACTTATGTGCAACTTGTTACACCTTATGGTTTAGTTTATCACTGTTTTCCTTCGCATCAGGTTTGATCTCTGTTATAATGTGCATAAATGTAAATAGAAATGATTTTGAAATCATTACCTACTATATTTAGGATTATACTGTAACATACTTGATTCATGTTACCGTAATAAACACTTTTATAGGCATGTCATTTAAGCAGTGTTTTTTTTCCTTAAGAAGCATGGGTTGTCTTTTAAGAGGGTATTTTAGATATTCTCGCAAAATCGGACCAATACAGTCAGTTTATACACGCATTGTATGCTATACTGATATGCATTTTTGTATATATATTTTTTTTAGCATAAACTGCCTAAAACCTTTTTCACATGCACCTCTTAATCACAGGTAGCTGTATATTATTATCCTATTTGTGACAATGGTCACATGACAAATTATGTATCGTGCTTACGGTGGTGTTTTTAAAAATGTAATAAAATGTGAATGTTTTATTCCACTGCTGGCTGTTAGGCTAGTATTTCTGGCCATTTTTGCTTGTTCTGACCACAAAATGTTTTATTAGTATTGTATTTTTATATTTGCTAGAAATACTTATATAATTGCTGCAAATTATTATTTCATCATATTGCCTTTACCTATCTTTTTGAAAAACAGTTGGAAATTAAACAGCTAGAATGTAACAAACAGATGACAAACTCAAATGTTTACGTTTGCAAGGCATAAATTAATTTGCATTGAACATCTATATAAAAATATACATAGCACTGACCCGAAAGACTTCTCCATTAAGCACTGGATTTGATCAACCGACTAATTGTATGCAAAGAAGGAAAACGAAGACACAGACAACTTTTATTAAGTTTATTTATGAATAACAAAAAAGCGAGAAACACGTCCAACTAATCTTGACAATATAATAGTGATCTGGTGGTGCTAAGAGCATGTCCAAGATGATGTGACAAAAACGGGCTCAGCAGAACAGGATTTATTCAAAACCACTGCAATAAAAACAAACAGCAGTTAGCAAGCCAATGAAATGATTTAGCAATCATGATGTATATAAACTGATATTAAATATGTACATTAAGATATAATTTAACAATCTTGCATAGCACTAAATGATATTTAATATCAGAGTTGTACTGATCTGTCATATGAAAATGTCTATAAAACCCTAAATGGTAAGCGATTATTTAGACGCATCATGAGTGATTTCAGCCTACCTGACCAGATGAGCAATGTCCCAGTTTGTTTCAGAAGACAGAGGTCCAATAATCTCCACGCCATCAGCTGTTACAATGGCAATTTCATGCTAGAGCAAGTCCAAGGAATGAGTGTTATTTTCTGTTTCTCAAATCGCATACAATGAAATGTACCTGAGATAATAATCTTTTCATGAAGGACAATAAGCTGAAAGAACAGAGCATTTCTCACCCTGTTGTACGAGCGGGCGTCACGGTAGTACAGCACTTTAAGGCATCGCTCTATCAGTGCTCGTGCCTCGTCCTTTGTGATTTCTACCTTGTTCTCCAGCATCTCCCTCATCAAGGGCTGCAGAAACACAACCTCATATGATAAGGGTTTTAGCTTTATTTAACAAGAAAGATAATCTGATGGAAAAAAGATAAGACTTACCTGAGCCAAATAAGCACCAAATCCTGTTGCTACTGTCGGGGCTTCATATGCAACTCCTAACTTGTCCACATAACCAAGAAAGCTTAAGAGAACCACAAAAAAAAAATGTGTTCAGTGAAATAACAGACAACTCAATTAAAGGCATTATGAAATTGTCTCTCTTTACTAAAAACCTACCATTTATAGTACTAAACTTGTCACTACACCAAATTGTTATAAATTGAAAAAACACAGGTTTCACCAGATACGGAGTTAATAACTCAAATTAATAACTAATAACAAATTACACAACTACTATAGGTATATACAACCTTAACCAGACACATAAAGTACAATCACATTATTTGGTATGGATTATATAGGAAATCTCTACTGACTGATTTGATATATCGTCAAGAAATACACACTATATTATCGCCCAGCAATATATATTAAAAGTTTGATACATAGTACATCCTACTTTACCTACATACATACAATATACTCATGTAAAGCAATATATATTATAGAGCAATAATCGTCTGCACTCTGCGTAACTGATTATAGCGTCACATAATGTATGAGCTGTATTATCACACAGCTCTATATATAAATTTGGATAATTATATCTAACTTTATCTGCATACACACAGCACACTCATGTAAAGCTATATATAGCATCTTTCAACTGCTTGATTGTCTGTATCATCACAAAATGTAAACTATTATCCTCCAGCTCTAATCTACTTAATGCAGCCATATAACGGCATGAAGATGTTATAAACATTAGCATCATGGTTTTCTGTAAAGCTGCTTTGAAACAATGTATATTGTTGAAAGGCGCTATACAAATACATTTGACTTGACAACACATTAATCTTATTGTGCATGTTATAAAAAAAAAAGTTTGATCAAATGTAATAATTTATAATAAAGTAAACTTCACCTCTTATTTTTTTAACCCATTAGAAACCAATTCCCAGAAGATAAAAATCTAGTCCCTCCCTACTTTTTTATGTTTTACTCTTTAAGGGATAGTTCACCCAAAAATGAAAATTTTATCATAATTTATAATTTTCTTCAAAGATATTTTGAAGGATGTCAGTAACCAGACAGTTGACGGTAGCCATTGACATACACAGTAGGAAAAAAAAAATACTCCAACAGAAGAAACTCATACAGGTTTGGAATCACTTGAGGGTGAGTAAATGATGACAATACTTATTTTTTTAGGTGAACTATCCCTTTAAATGAGTCTGATGGGTCGTGATTCTTGTTACATGCTGACTTTCAGATGTGGAAACTGTCCCACCTCTCTCCATTGGAGAATCCACCAATGACCACTGTGTTCCACAAGGGGTTCATCTTGCTACGGCGGTTGTACATGACCCGTGTGAGCCAGGAGTGAATAGCTTTAGGGGTGTAGCTGTGTCCATCTCCGAGAAGCTCCTCATCAATCCTAAAACAAACACACATCAAGTTATTGCCTATTCGCGTGCACTGGTATAAGCCCTCAAAACTGACAAAGTACTCAACTGAATCATAAACAACCGTGTATACTTACACCATCTGCTCAATGACATGTTTGAGGTACTGGTAGTCAGCGTAGTCTCCTGAGGCTCCCAGCATGGTGGTGTTGTTGACCTTCATGAGTCGGGAGATGTTGCGGAAGCGCGCCAGGGACCCGTAGGAGCCGAGCATGTCAGCAGCAATGATCACACCACCAGTGAACTTCACACCCAGCACTGACGTGCCCGTTACCATGGGGTTGCTGGAGATCATTAAACATTATGAATTAAGACAAGACAAATTGAACGGACATAAACATACACTACCGTGCAAAGTTTGGGGTTTTTTATGTTTCAGAAAGACTCTTATGCTCACCAAGACTGCATTTATTTGATTAAAAAAAATAATTTCACCATCATTACTCTAGTCTTCCATGTCACGTGGTCCTTCAGAAATCATTCTAATATGCTGATTTGCTGCTCAATAAACACTTCTGATTATTATTAATGTTCATAACAGTTGTACTGTTTTGGGGGAAACCATAATAAAAAAATATGATTTGCATTCTTTGATGAATAGAAAGTTGACAAGAACACCATTTTTTTTAAACAGAAATATTTTGAAACGTTATAAATGTCTTTATGTCCTTGCTGAATAAAATTATTAAATAGCAAAACTGACGGCGTTTCAAGTTCACAACTTTCACATTTGCACATTGTAATATGTATTGCATATTGCGCATTTCTATGCATTAACTGACTGAATTGGTTTTAAATTGTGCATTTTTATTTTAAATTATTGTTTTTATAATTTTTTTAAATTACTTTTACTTGTCTCATTTATGTCCACACTTTCGCCAAGACATTCGTTATAAAATATTGTACTATATTGAATACGTCTATTTAAAGACACCGGTTTTGATATTTGCCTATTCATTAGCATTGTTGCTAACAAGCTAACTGATCACTGAACCATTCAATTACTTTTTCAATAGATCAAGCGTGTAAAAAGAGACACATATAAACTATATTCAGGGTATAGTAAAATGTATCGAAGAAATGTTAAAAAAAAAAAATATTTGAGACAATGTCCTGGGGTAAACAGCAACTTTCCTCCATGATGATGCAGCAGAGAAACAGGCAAAGCGAAACCACAAACTGAACGACCGATAAGCGCCAAACAAAGCAGTCGTGATGAACTTACAGTGTGTGTTTGATGGGTCCACATCCTGGAGCCGCACTGCTGTTACCCGGGAATGAATAAAACTGACCGGGTTTCGGTCCGTTCTCCCAGAAATTCAGCCTCAGTCCATTCGACTCCATGTTCAAGATTGACGGAAATGACGTTACTCACTCCTCTATGCGATCCATGCAACGTGCGCTAGGCATTATGGGATGCTGCGTTGTGTTCATTTCTTTGGTTAATGTCATTTATTTAGGTTTAAGATGGGTCGTGCTGAGAAATCAGAACCCATAATTGAAATGTTTGTAGTTCATTTTCAAAGTTAAATAATAATCAATGTATGAATCAATAAAAAAAATCTAATTAATATTTAGCTTATTATGCTATTTGGATGAGCAAAAGTAATCAGAGTAGGCTATTCAAATTATATTAAAATGTATAAAACTTGAAGCATTTCAAGCTAGAATCCCTCTGGAATTTAATCTGAGTATTTAAAATAATATATATTTTTAAATCCATGAGTATCCCTCACTAACCATAACCATATAGTCACCATGAAATCAAAATGGACCATTCTTATTTTTTTATTGAATATTGTAGTATTTGTTATAAACGATTTATCCGTGCACATCATTATGCCTCATAATCATTAATAAAAAATAACCTCCCCTCTCTCTTGCAGGGACATCTCTTCTCTGATGATGTGTTTACTGGCTCAAGGGCGGGGCAACCTGTCACTCACATCAGATCGACCAATAGCAAACCATAATCATCCAATCAAAAAATCAAGCCCCGCCCTACATTTTCTCTTGTTTGAGAAGCCATTTCACTCGGAAATACGTCACAATAGAGTGAATAATACATTTCAAATTTTTTTTTTTTTAACTTGAGGGGAAAAATAAGTAATTAAATAATGCTGTCCCTGTGTCAACTCAAAAGAGACTAATTTAAATCTAATAAAAAGCATTGAATGGTCATGTTAACTGAAGTCATTTCTGTTCATGGGGCGCCTCATGAACCCTTCCAGCCTCACAGCGTGTAGACAGTGACATTCTGCTCAAAAACAAGCACACCAGGACAGCTTCAATTCCATTCAAATCAAGGCCATATGTTTTATCAGCTGAGTAAACGCTGTATGATCAAACATTGTGGCAGCAGGTCATCTTTGCAAGACTAACAAATAAAAAGTTAGTTGGATACAGATGCTTTTCGTTTTGTTAATTTAATTTAGTATAATAATGATGATAAAATCTTATCTATAATCTTATCTATACATTTTGACATACATGTGATGATTAATTAAATTTAGATCTAATACGGATAATAAAAAAGTGTGTATAAAAAATTATATTTTAATGTGTTTAATAGCAATTTTATTGTGTTGAATGTGGAAATATAGGAAACAACAAATGTAGTCAGAAGGTCATTGCATCAGTTGCTGAATGTTGCTTAACATTATTGCTATATAGCCCTCTTGCATCTTACATTGTCACATTGAACATGAACATAAACAACACAAACCATTTCAATAATTAAAACAGGATGTGCAGCAACATTGGCATAATGTTTTTGTTGGGTTCAGTGCTTCTAAAACCCTGTGTCATGGTGAATATTTGTGTTAAAATTATAATATTTAAAATGGTAAAATCTGTTTTATTATTTTATTATTATTTATGACCAGTATCCTTCTATTGATGTTTATTTCTCTGTAAGCAGCTGCTTTTTATTATTATTTTTTTAAACTTATTACACATTTTTACTTATTGACATGCAGTGTGCAATTTTTTTAAAATTAATTTTACTTCTAATTTTGTTTTTCTGCTGGTAAGCTGGTATTTGGGTCATGTAATAACAGAAAAGAATATATAGTGAATCTTTACTGATATACCCAACAATGTAACAGTAAGTGTTGTATTTATCATGAAATTGGGACACATGCCTTGAGGCATAGGAAAAATTGTGATATTTGATGTTTCAAAATGCTGTAAAATGTCTCAAATATTTTTTTTTTAATTAATTTCAATATGCTTAGAATTCAAATGGGTTTATATTTATGACTAAAACAGGTTTAAAATCGAAATTGTTCAACATGATCTTTACTGTGGACACAAAAAAAGGGACTGAATCCTAGCCCAGGAATGACTTCCTAAAAGGACTAAAACATGTCCTGCTATACATTTTCTGTTGTTGTTCTGTTGCTTGTTTATGTTTTTACATTTAATATAAAGGTTTTAAGTCAAAGGTATATGGCATTTGGAATGAAAAGCATCAGCTTTCCCCCCTGAAGGCACGCTTTTGTTTCTCCAAGTCCCCGTCTCTGATTCTTGTTTTGAGCCGGAGGTTGTTTTTCCCAGTATAAGGTGCAGTGTGTCGCGTGGGACTCATTTACACACAGCTTTGATCTACAGTCTCATTATGCGCGTGTCCCATTTAAACCAAGACGCCACCATCCACCACTTACACAAAATGCTCTAAAGGGATTTTTCAAACTAATCAGCCAATTCCCCTTCAGACAATATGCTAGTGTTTGCTTTTTATGACCCTTTCCCTATTCTTCATGGTTTCTGGTCAAATTAGTAAAAGCAACACAGCAGCCGCTCTCTCGATCCATTCCAGACGACATTGCTCTGCTCCAGCCTTTCTAGTTGCTTCACGATTTTGTAACAAGCTGAGCGTGCGGGGTGTGTGGTGCTTTACACACAGATCTTTCGCGAGCCATGGAAAAGGCGTCTGGAAAGTGGACATCAACTCACTTTGACATGTCTGGCTTTTAATGATCTGTTTTGTCTTGAACAGGACTTGCTTGTGCGACAAAATATAATGTTGTTGTCCCTAAGATGAAGTTGTAGATTAACAACAACAATGGCACGTGCTGCGTAAACATATCCTATTGATTTCTGTGCGCGTTTCTCAGGATAGAAAATACATTATGCTTTTTAATAGACGTTTACAGTCTTCACTGTACTCTTGATCACTGTGTTTTGATGGGGGTGTGAAGGCTAATTTCCCTCAAGACTTATTTTTTCAAGCTCGAGAATGAATTTCGACCAGTTGCTGGTCACAGTCGGTGGCTTTGGGAGATACCAGAAGCTTTTATATGTGTGGATATGTTTACCGCAGATCTTTCTCGCATTCCACATGATGGCGAGCGTCTTCACAGGCGCCACGCCACCCCACTATTGTCGGGGTTCGAGGATGGACGAGGACTGGTCGCTTACCGCCTCCAACCTTTCAAATGTGAACATGAGCATCTCGCTTCTGCCGGGGCACGCGGACTCGTGCACGGTAGTTTCAGGAAAGAACCGTAGTGCACGCTCCAGTTGTGAGACAGGATGGGTGTACAACCATGAGATCTTCCACAGCACCACTGTCAGTGAGGTAAACACGGGTTAATGTGACGTTCTTATTCTTAAATGAGCACAATAAATAGGCTATTATTCGACCAAACCAAATGTTATATCGTAATATATAGTAAATGTACATGTAGTTATAATAAAACTTGTATCATTTTTGTTACATAGTAGCCTACTCTATAACAACCACATAGGCTAAATAATATATAAGTCCTCCGGGGACCCAGGAATAATTTTGTTCTATGTAGTGAACATTATATTTTAGTGAATTTAATTGAAACACCATACATGTTTCAGTTTTTGTCCTGTAAAGAGAAAATATTTGGAGGTTTTCACCATGACTATGTCAACAACAACTCCATGGTTTTTAAAAATAACTGACATTAATTTAGTGATCAAATTTAGCAATCTAATGTAAATATGATCATATTTTGTAATTATCATTTAACGCTGACTAATTTTCAGATTGTTTGTTATAAATCAGCATCTATTGATTATTGCATTTTGGGAGACACAACAAGTGAAAAAAGAAATAAATTATATATAAATATTCTTATGAAATATTAGATATTATTATTATTGCTCCCATTATTACACTTCTTTTTTCATTGCATGTTGCCCCAAGAACACATTAATATGCTAATTATATACAGTGTATAGATACATTGTATTGAATGGCATGTTATATATTCCATAACATAGTTAAGAATAATATTTATAAAAAGTTTGGTTAAAAAAAATCCTGAAACCTAAAAATACTAAATAAAAATACATAAATTCTGTATATATATATATATATATATATATATATACACAATCTGTATACATACTGTTCAAAAGTGTGGGGTCAGTAAGATTTTTAAAATAAATTAGTTCTTATACTCAGCAACGATGCATTATACATTTACTTTTATGCATTTGGCAGACGCTTTTATCCAAAGCGACTCACGTTGCATTTCAAGGCACACATCTTACATTCTTATCAGTTCTTAGTTCTTGCTTTCCCTGGGATTCGAACCCATGACCTTGGCATTGCAAGCACCAACGCTCTAACTGTAGATTTGCAAGGAAGAAGCAAGTGCAATAAAAACTCACAAAACAAATAAAAAATAAACCAGTAATGATTTTTCATGTACTAATATCAGGGTTTTGTGTGTTTCTTTGTGCAGTGGGATCTGGTGTGTGAGAAGGCAGGTCTGAACAGTCTGGGCTCGTCTGTCTATATGCTGGGGCTGCTCGTAGGAGCTGTAGTGTTTGGAGCGATGGCAGACAGGTATACACACACAAACACATCCCCACACCTCACATGTGCGCTTTGTTTGCTCAGCCCTAAACAACCTGATGGAAACTTGAAGTCATGCCCTGCTCACAGCTCTATCTCTATCTCTCTTTCTTTGTTATTAATTTTTAATACCAAATGCATGTTGCCTAGAGCTATTTATGCATTCATAGAAAGTAAATACACGTCACTGTTTCCAACTTAATGGTCTGTATACTTTGTATACACTAAATAGCAGTGGTTCTTAAACTTCCATGGGACCCCAATACGTCTTATGATTTAAATGTGTTAACATAACCTTAATTATAATGCTACAGAAAAAACACTACTGACAGCATATATTTGAGTTTACTTGTTCTTATTACAACAGAATTACTAGAGAGACATATCAGCTTTGGACAAAAGGTGGTCTTGAAGTCAACAATTTTGGGAACCATTACTATAGGGTGAATTAAAGAAGACCTATTATGCTTTTCTTTTTTCTTTTTTCTTTAAACTTTTTTTTATTGTGTAATTTTGCTGTTTGAGCATGAAAACGGTCTGCAAAGCACAAAGTCACTCAAAGGCAATTATTCTCTATATCAGTGTCACTGTTTCTGAACTCCCTGAAACGCCTCCATTGTAGTCTTGAGTTTTCTTCAAGGAACGAACACGTCACAATATTCCTCATTTAAATTATTCCAGCCTAAGGCATATACAGAATAAAGGCCTGGTTGAGTTAGTTATATTAGTAGTGTGTTGAATCTCACGTTTATGGTAAGGGGCGTTATTTCTCAAACACACTGGAAGCTGTTGACCAATCACAACACACTGTTGCAACCGACCAATCAGAGCACATTACGCTTTTCAGAAGGAGGGGCTTCATAGAGACAGTAACTAAACAGAGCGTTACTGACAGACTGGGAAGAGAGGAACTTTTTTTAACATTCAAGAATAAAAACCTATTTCTCATCAAATCGTTCTCATTCTTTCTTTCTCTCTCTCTCTCTCTCTGTAAGGTATGGGAGGAGGTTTGCCATGCTCTTGTCTTTAGCGTTTCAGACAGTGTTTGGTGTGGCCGCTGCCTTCTCTCCAAACTTTCCTGTTTATGTCACCCTGCGCTTCTTCATTGGAATTACAGTGTCGGGTGTGATAATCAATGCATTTGTGCTAGGTGAGCCATGGCATGCTGGAATAACTCTAGTCATTTGTATCAAGAAAACATTTACTTATCCATGTAATTAGTTAGCACTGATCATGCACGATTCCATCAAATGGAAAAGATGATAACTTGACATATAGTTGTAGATATTCACTAATGATAGAACACATGTTGAACATTAATTGGCATAATTGAGGATCTATGCTTATATACAAAAGGTTCGATGTTTGATTGTGCCCTTGAGCAAGACACTGATGATATTTTTAGTAAACACCACATGATATTTTAAGTCAAATTCACACACTTAACTCTTGCTCAATGTGACGTTGAGATTAAATGCCAACAGTAACAAACTTATTTCTTCTTTACCATAGACCTAAATACCCTTGATTGAGCCCTTAAACCCCAATCCCAACCTCCCCCAAACACTTAACCTCCCTCCACAGGCACAGAGTGGACCTGCACACAGAGACGGATGCTGGCCGGCATCTTCACCGACTACTTCTTCGGTTTTGGCTACATGTTGCTGGCGGGTGTAGCCTATCTCATCAGAGACTGGAGAAAGCTGCAGCTTGCCATCTCTGCACCAGGCTTTCTCTTCATATTCTACATCTGGTGAGACAACATAGAAGTATATATCAAGTTAACAAGTGAATGTCAAATAACTTAATTTTAGGGCTGTCAAATGGACAGCATCTAAAATAAAAGTTTGTAAATATATAATATATGTGTGTGTACAGTATATTTATATATATCACAAACTTTTATGTTAGATGTGATTAATCGATTTGACAGCACTACTTAATTTGATATTTTTTGGGGTCTCTTATGCTCACCAAGGCTGATTAATAATACAGAAAAAACTGTAATATTGTGAAATTTTGTTACAATTTAAAATGTCTGTTTTAAATTGTTCAAATGTAATTTATTCCTGTGATCAAAGCTGAATTTTCAGCATCATTCCTCCAGTCTTCATTAGAAATCATTCTAATATGCTGATTTGGTTTATATATTATTTTGATCAATGTTGGTAAACAGTTTTTTATTTTGTCTGAACTTTTGTGTAAACTGTATGTATTATATGAAGTTATTGTAACTTTATTTTGATGTCACATTTTTAAAAGATGATAACATTTTAAAATAAGTATTTAAATATAAAAGTGTACAGTTATTACTATTAATAAGAATACTAAAATAATTAATTTAAAGCATTGATAGCATAATTTGTATATGTATCTGACATTACACAATAAGGCTCAGAGACTCTTTTCCTCATAAATGAGTACATAAAAAGTCTCTCTTTCACTCTCTCTATCACTCTTATTACTTGACTTCCTCCCTTCCTCTGCTTTTATCGTTCTGACAACATAAATCTCTCCTCTCCTCCTTTTTCTCAGGGTTCTTCCGCATTCAGCCCGTTGGCTGTTGGTGAATAACCGGAAGGAAGAGGCGATTGATCTTCTGCGTAAGGCAGCTACGGTCAATGGCCGCAGCTTACCTCCCTCTGTTCAGGTACCACACACTTTCTCATGGCCTTGCTTTACTCTTTCTGGCTTTTTTCCGTTACGCCTCTGGCACAATCTTCAAATCCCATAAAAACTCTTTATAGCTCTGTTAGCATCACCATGACAACAACCATCCCCCACCCTAGGAAACCAAGAAGCCTTTGTCTTTAGGAAGTGATAGTCTGAAGCTTTGGTTCACAACACCAGGGCAACAAGGAGATGACTTTCACATCGTCAGATCATCAAGTGCATTTGCAAAGGTTTCTCCCATCGTCCCCAATGTGTGTCTATAAATGTTTGTTTTGAAAACAGGATGTTTTTATAGCATTTGCTACAGTGTTATAAATCAGAATCAGAAAGAGCTTTATTGCCAAGTGTGGTTGCACACACAAGGAATTTGTTTTTGGTACTGAGGCTTCCAGTGGACATATACAAATACAAATACAACAAGAAACATAATTCTACAAATTATAAGAATAAAAAATAAAAATATAAATATATGAGAATCATATAAAGCATCACTTCTGTTATCACAGGTGGAGCAATACGAGGGCCCGCACGGACACAGTCAATATACAGCTGTCGATCTGCTCCGGACCCCCCAGATGAGGAGGAGAACGCTCATACTCTTCTACATCTGGTGAGATGTAGCTGTGTGTAGATGTATAGCTGCTACACTTATACATTGTTTATATATAATATATATATATATATATATATATATATATATATATATTGCTTTATTTATTTGTATAATTTATTGTCCATCTTTTTGTATATCTATTGTTTACATTACTGTTGTCTTTTCTTAGTCTTCATGAATGTGTTACCGTTGTTCCCTGAAGGAACTGTTTCGTTTTCAAGAATTGCCATGCAATGTGCTAAAAATTACAATAAAGTTGACTTTGACTATAGTTTCAATAAATTACACGTTTCTTCAACTTCAGGCACTTTTATATCCATTTATATATTTTTATTAAAACTTAGAGACTAAGAGTGTTATATGAAGGTCAAATTAAAAGTGTCTTGGAAAGTTTTTATCATGCCTTCTTTTTTTTTATTCTTGCTTTATTTCAAATGCCCTTTATGTTAATGTTTTACCCTGGTCCCATAACATGAAAATTCATCATATTAATATTAATATTATTCAAGGTAAATGTCACCCCTTAAATAGAATATTTTTGTTGTGTATCATTTCCAATCATGCAAATTCTGCAAAATACCTAAAATATTATTTAATTGTGTATATATTTAGGATACATAAAATTCTAGTTATGCAAGTAGAAAGGAATCTGCCATTTTATTTCTTTTTTTTATAAAAAGGGATAGTTCACCCAAAAAATTAAAATTCTGTCATTGATTATTTACCCTCGAAAGACTTTCGTTCATCTTCAGAACACAAATGAAGATATTTTTTATGAAATCTGAGAGCTTTCTGTCCCTCCATTGACAGCTATGCAACTACCATTTTAACATTTCAAAAAGTTCAAAAAGAGATTGTAAAACTAATCCATATGAATTGAGTTGAATTGATTCAATTAAAATGAATTGGTTTAGTCCTAATTTTTGGAAAGACTCTATCGCTTGAGCTTTGGGCTTTTATATACTTATGAATTTGGGCTTATATACACTTATAAACATTCATCGACTCACACATCAGTTGTGGTAAACAGAAATCAAGCATGTTCGCTAGACATGCGAGAACCAATGAGGTTCATTCTCATGTAAAGCAATTGAGTTTCTTCAGAAAATTTGGACATAACCACTCAATTTATTTGGATTAGTTTTACGATTACTTTATGAACTTTTTGAAGTGTCAAAGTGGTAGTTGCGTAGCTGTCAATGGAGGGACTGAAAGCTCTCAGATTTCATCAAAAATATTTTCATTTGTGTTCCGAAGATGAATGAATTCCTAATTAATGACAGAATTTTTGGGTGATCTATCCCTTTAAAACACACATAACAGATTAAGTACATAATCTAAAATGTGATGGAAATGACACTGTGGTGAAAATCCATGACTTTAGTTAAAAAAACAAAAACAAAGAGTCTCCATTGAGTTTCACACAAAGAGTGTGAAAAGTGTCTTTTAAGGGTTTATTTTCTAAAAGTCCACATGACCATAGCTGAACAATCACCCACAAACTCTATTGTGTGCAGTGTATATGTACAGTATTCAGTGTTTGAAGTCATGCCCTTCACACACACACATAAAGGTCTCCCTTAATTGACTTTTTGTCTCTGTGTTTCTCTAGGTTTGTTAATGTGTTGGTGTATTATGGTCTGTCTCTGGGTGTGTCTGACCTTGGATCAGACCTTTACCTCACTCAGTTCATGTTTGGATTGGTGGAAATTCCCGCAAGGTCACTTGTGTTGGTTCTCCTGCCCTGCAGTCGACGAGTCCCGCTGAGTGTGTTCCTGGCCGTGGGAGGCGGTGCATGTCTGCTTACCCTCACTGTTCCAGCAGGTGACCACTCAAACATACCCAGAGACACTTTTCTAGTCCTTTTACTGTGGTAAAGGACAGGGTGTATTTTCTTGCACTATTGTGCCCATTCCTACTATCGTTTCCATCATTTTCTTTTCACACTCTCTTTCTCTCAGACAGTGCTCATATCCGAACTGGTTTGGCCATGGTGGGGAAATTTGGAATTACAGCGTCTTTTGCCATCATCTATATTTATTCCGCGGAACTTTTTCCAACTGTTCTCAGGTACTCGCATTCGCATCATATACAATGGATATGAAAAAATCTATACACCCTTGTTATAAACAAGTTTTTTTTGTGATGTATAAAATGAAACAAAAAATAAATCACATCAGAACTTTTGCACCTTTAATGTAAAAATTACAATCTATGCAATGCCACCGAAAACCAAAGTGACACAATTCAGAAAAAAAGACAAAAATTAAATCTTAAATTAACTTAACTGCAAAAGTGTGCACACCCTTTTATAATTGGTATGTGGATGTGTTCAGAATTAAATAATCAAGCTCATGTGAAATAGTACGCACAGTGACAGAAAAGACTGTATATATAAAATGGCATTTTGTATAATGCATTGTGGCATGACTTTCTATCAAGTTTTTGATAAAACTGTTTCTTTAGGGGTCATATTATGCTCATTTACAGATTCATAATTTGTTAGGGTCTACTGAATACATTTATATAATTTAATGTTAACTATTTTTCATTAGTTTATATTGTTGCAGCACCTGTTTACACCCTCTGTCTGAACGCTCTGTTTTAGGGTCCGTTTCATGCAATTTGTCCATTCATTTACACAAAAACAGCATTTTGGGGGCTTGAAAATGCAAGAAAATGGGTTTCAAATGGGTTTTTCATGCGCATGCATATTACGTGTCCAGTCTATAGGCACATTGTGTTTCTCTCTATGGTTTCTTTATCAAGTGACATCGCCAACTACTGGCTGGCATCATAAAACAGCGATTTTAGTTGTTTTCGCGGATCCGTGTGAATGGGGATTGTTTTGACAAGTTTATCGTCTGTACTCTTTTAGTTTTTAGTACATCATTGTCATGTAAACGTACCCTTATTTTCGGGTTCTTTAAAACACGCTTTCCGAAAAGCACACTCTGCTCTGATTGGTCTGCCGGCCGCAGTCTGTTGTCAAGTCACCTTTATTTAAATAGCTCTTTTTACAATACTGATTATTTCAAAGCAGCTTTACAGTGATAAAGCTGTTTGTTGTGATTGGTTAACCTTTTAGAGCGCGTATCAGAAATGTAACGCCCCTTACCATAACTGGTGTTACTGCTGTAGAGGCGCTGTAAACATTGACATGTCTATGGCTGTAAACACTCCTGTAACTGCGCTAACTATGGTGTCTTTCTAAACATTTGTGCTTTGAAACAATGTGCATTGTGAAAGCACTGTACAGATAAATATGACTATATATCACAAAGCAGCCTCTGCTGGGAGTGAAGAGCTGCATGCTATTGTCAAACACTATGTGGAAATAATTTCTAATATCCCTTTTGTGTCTACAGGCAAACAGGTATTGGTGTTTCCTCGATGTTCGCACGGATGGGTGGAGTTTTAGCGCCACTTATAAACCTGCTTGGACGCCACACACCTGTTGTGCCAATGGTGATATTTGGCGCCACCCCTCTGCTCGCTGCAGTGTTTGCCCTCGCACTGCCGGAGACTGCCAATCAACCACTACCAGACAGCATTTATGATACAGAGAAGTACACAATGACACCTCCTCATACACTTGGACAGTTCACCCAAAAATGAAAGCCCTTTAACCATGCTAACACATCTCTCAAACAGTTTCTTCTCTTTTTCCTTCTCTTTAGATCTACTCTGAAATATGACAGACAAATTTCTGTCCAGACCAGCCAATCACCATGCAGCACAGAAGGACAGGAACTGCAGAGTTTAGCAGATGAGTCCAGATAGGCATACATGATCACACACAAACTCTATGCAGTATCTCTTTTTAGTGTTTTTTCTTTATCAGTCATGCTGATGACCGTGAAACTTGCTAATGGTTCAGGTTTTGATACATTTTGATACATTTCATAATTTTTTTTTGGAATGGCTGTAGGTTGTGTATTTAACTGAATTACATCAGGACTAGCAGTTTTAATAAAACTAAAGTGTAAAACATGGATGAGTGGCTCTAAAAGCAATGCGATTGGTGCATCGCTTCTCTCTATCCACCCAGATAGTTTATCTGGCCTCTCTATGCAAAACAGATATGCTCCAAACAAACATTTGTGAATGACAAAGCTAAACAAAATGAATTCAGTTCAGTTTTAACATACAGGTCCTTCTCAAAAAATTAGCATATTGTGATTAAGTTCATTATTTTCCATAATGTAATGATAAAAATTAAACTTTCATATATTTTAGATTCATTGCACACCAACTGAAATATTTCAGGTCTTTTATTGTTTTAATACTGATGATTGTGGCATACAGCTCATGAAAACCTTAAAAAATTAGCATATCCTGAAAAGGTTCTCTAAACGAGCTATTAACCTAATCATCTGAATCAACTAATTAACTCTAAACACCTGCAAAAGATTCCTGAGGCTTTTAAAAACTCCCAGCCTGTTTCATTACTCAAAACCGCAATCATGGGTAAGACTGCCGACCTGACTGCTGTCCAGAAGGCCATCATTGACACCCTCAAGCAAGAGGGTAAGACACAGAAAGAAATTTCTGCACAAATAGGCTGTTCCCAGAGTGCTGTATCAAGGCACCTCAGTGGGAAGTCTGTGGGAAGGAAAAAGTGTGGCAAAAAACGCTGCACAACGAGAAGAGGTGACCGGACCCTGAGGAAGATTGTGGAGAAGGACCGATTCCAGACCTTGGGGGACCTGCGGAAGCAGTGGACTGAGTCTGGAGTAGAAACATCCAGAGCCACCGTGCACAGGCGTGTGCAGGAAATGGTTTACAGGTGCCGCATTCCCCAGGTCAAGCCACTTTTGAACCAGAAACAGCGGCAGAAGCGCCTGACCTGGGCTACAGAGAAGCAGCACTGGAGTACCCACAGTCAGTGATGGTCTGGGGTGCCATGTCAGCTGCTGGTGTTGATCCACTGTGTTTTATCAAGGGCAGGGTCAATGCAGCTAGCTATCAGGAGATTTTGGAGCACTTCATGCTTCCACCTGCTGAAAAGCTTTATGGAGATGAAGATTTCATTTTTCAGCATGACCTGGCACCTGCTCACAGTGCCAAAACCACTGGTAAATGGTTTACTGACCATGGTATTACTGTGCTCAATTGGCCTGCCAACTCTCCTGACCTGAACCCCATAGAGAATCTGTGGGATATTGTGAAGAGAAAGTTGAGAGACGCAAGACCCAACACTCTGGATGAGTGTAAGGCCGCTATCGAAACATCCTGGGCCTCCATAACACCTCAGCAGTGCCACAGGCTGATTGTCTCCATGCCACGCCGCAATTTCTTTCTGTGCCTTACCCTCTTGCTTGAGGATGTCAATGATGGCCTTCTGGACAGCAGTCAGGTCGGCAGTCTTACCCATGATTGCGGTTTTGAGTAATGAAACAGGCTGGGAGTTTTTAAAAGCCTCAGGAATCTTTTGCAGGTGTTTAGAGTTAATTAGTTGATTCAGATGATTAGGTTAATAGCTCGTTTAGAGAACCTTCTCATGATATGCTTTGATGCTCAGTTGAAAAAGGACTTCACATACTGTGGGGTTTGTCTTTATGTCGCTCATGCATAGTTGGACCCTTATCTGAAACTCTGTGAAGTGAGTTAGAGGTCATGTGGCTTATTGCAGCGGATTCAGAGACTGAATTGCACCCGCACTGCTGTGGATCCTGAGGCTGAAGTATACCACGTATGAGATTCTGGATACACACTGAGGTGGACACTGGAGTTGGGATTTGTTTTCATGGACACTGAGTTGAATACATTGAGTGAATTGAGACAGTGAATATGGAGAAATGTTTATTGATTGTTTGCTGCAGGTCACAGATTTGTTAAGATTGCTAATAAACACTTCCAATGTACTTTAAACATCATATAGTTAGTGGATCCCACCATATATATAAAAAAAATCTGATTTATAGCTAAATTCTTTTGGGAGATAAAGACGCAGTTATATGCTAATTTTTTGATATAGGAATTTTGGGTTTTCATGAGCTGTATGCCAAAATCATCAGTATTAAAACAATAAAAGACCTGAAATATTTCAGTTGGTGTGCAATGAATCTAAAATATATTAAAGTTTAATTTTTATCATTACATTATGGAAAATAATGAACTTTATCACAATATGCTAATTTTTTTAGAAGGACCTGTATATTTAAAATGTGATTTTTTTTTTCTTATGGTAAAAAGACAAAAAATATTGATGACTCATCTTGCACTAGAGATTTTTGTCCAATCAGATGCTCTTTAGAATGAGAACTTCCCTCCCACTAGCACCACTGGCAACTTTTTTGAGTGTTTGGTCTAGTGCAGAGAAAACCAGTGCCTTCTTTGTAATGTAGTCCTTTATGTATGTGTCAGTGTTTGGGAATTACACCATATTTGTCTTATGTGGGCTTGCATTTAGTTTAGCTTGAGACAATTCCCAAAGCTTCTGCCTGTTTGAAATTGTTTTATTAGCATGTTAGTATCCTGAATAGTCTCAGTAACTACAGGGAAAAGTATCTTGTTTAGTGCTGATTTGTCTGCATTTAGTATTTCTATTCATTTTAGTGAAAAAACTTTATCATACACGCACAATTAAAGTGGTTTAATGTCAGTGTGGGATTGATATGCCATGTCTTTCCAAGTTTGCTTGAGCCAATGATGCATACACACACACTACTGCAGCCAGACTTCAATCTTAGCCATACACTGTCAAATTACACAATCTAGTTTTTAACTTTATATACTGACATTAACTTTTTAAAAACAGGGAATTGTAGTCTTACTGCATGAAATTGTTTGATAGAAATGAACTATTTTATCATAGGCCTAATGCAATTTATCTAATGTTCTCAATGTTGACAGGGGATCAGATCTTAAAGGGATACTTCCACTGACATAAAAAAAAATCTGTCAATTCATTATTACAATTTAAACCCTTGGGCTGTCCTATAAAATAGATGCTGTCCTATAATATTTACGTGCTGTGGACAGTCATGCAGAAACACTGTTCATTTGTAAAGTTTTCTTTTCAGCGTTTGATGAGGAAAAATGGTGACAGAAAACGTGTCAATTGAAGTTAAGAAAAGACTCATTCTTACCTTTATTTTCCGAAAAGTTAATTCAGGAAAAAACTTGATAGTACCTTCGGCAATGTATAATTTGAGGACGCGTAATGCCAGAGATTTTATATAAACAGGTCACGTGCTACGCTCGTCCAATCAATGACACTGACACCCGATTTTTAGAATAACCCGGGGATAACCAACCCAGGGTTAAGCCTAGTCCCGGACTAAAATGCATGTTTGAGCAGTTTTGTTACAGGATGCACATCAATAGAACTATCCCTTTAACCAAAACATTTTTCATATCACCGCATGTTTATTAGGATCTTAAGGCTTTTACTCTGTCATGAGATGTTAATTGATTTGTAACTGCCTGGTCCTCCTGTGAAAGGCAAGGCCTTGCAATGTAAGGATTGAAAAGACGCTGAGATGACATGAGAATAAAGCAATTAGCGTGTAATGAAGCTGTTATATAGGCCTGCTAGTTGCTGATCATTGCCTGTGGACAAGTATGAGTGAGTGTTACTTTTGCTGCATGATGCAAGTCTTAATGTGATTTTACAATGAACAAGCAGTTTGTTATTAAGACTTTCCATGTATTGCCATGCAGACTGAAGCACAATAAAACTGTGATCAATTGTCCAGCACCCATGATCAAATAAAACCAATGAAAACAATTCCGCTGTTGTGGGATTTACTTTGAAGGATGTATATGTGTATTAGGCTAATGTAACGTAAGTAGCATCAGTGGCCACACCACAGTTGTTGTCTTTCATGGACATTAGTACATAGCCATCATTGCCCCAGTAAGTGGACCATGAGTTCTTCACTAGCCAGTAGGGCTCGTTATCTAATATCCCATAACCGACTGCTAGCACTGCATGATCCAAGTCATCGGTCCCGTTTTCTGTGGATATAGAAAAATTAAACATGAATTGTTGGTTACTATATATATATATATAAAAAAAAATAAAAAATAAAAAAAAAAAAGTACTATATACTTGATTTAAAGTAATCTGTAAGACAATTCTATGTTCAAAATAGTATGCATGAGTATGAAATATAAACTGCATGATATTATCATATTTGTTTTTTAGGATGTAACGAGGGAAACAAAAATGACTGCAGTATACAGGCAATACATATTCCTTATTTTACACACACACACACACACAATATAAAAAAAAATCTGAAATAACATTTTGCAGATTGAAACATTTAGAAAATTACTATGTATATCAATAATGTTACTTTTTGTAAAATAAATATTTTTTTTAACAAAATTTAATATTATTAGCAAGGGAGAATGTGTGAAGACTCACTGCAGGCCGGTTCGTAGTAGACTCCGTTGCTGTAGAAGGAGAAGGAACGGTGAGCAGCGTCGATGCTGACTGCTACAGGACCGAATTTAAAGATAGCGACCTTCAGTGCCTCAATATCACCACTGGTCACGTTAGTGTAACCGCTCAACTGTGCCACCATGGAGGACTTATCGTAATGACACAAACCATTCTGAAACACACACAGTCATCTGATTAGTGACTCTTTTAGCCATCCGTATCTGATGGACCGAAATCTTAATTTCTACTTTCTAGAAAGCAAATTATAATAGGTGGACCTTTTCATGCAAACAGGAAATATTGTTTCCCATCATAGAGGTCAATTATCACCGAAACAACTATTTGAATCAGTCAGAAACGTTTGTGCCAGGTGGAGATGTGTGTGTGGTGTATGTACACACACCATGCCCATATATCCTCCATAGCTCTCAGCGGTTGAAATGCCACCATGCTTCATGATCCACTCAAAAGCTCTCCACTCCTCTCCTCCATCACAACCATTATTCCCAAATCCCCATGTGCAGTCGACCAGCATCTGCTGGGACAGTGACGTCAGCTGTCCCGTCTAAAAGAGAGGGAAAGACAAGGACTAGTTCAAATCGGTGTCAGTGAGGTAAAAAACTCCATTCAGTTGGACATTGCAAAAACAAGATGAAAGAAATTCATACAGATTTGGAACAATTTGAGGCTGAGTAAATGATGACAGAATTAAAAAATTTTTGTGAACTATCCCTTTAAAAATGGCCGTGCCCACTCTTACAAAATAAGGTGGATATGGGCTGTGTTCCAGTCCACTTTTAGACACGCACTTGTGAACTTCCCTAAGCACTTCCCCTCGGGGGAATCCCTGCCGCCATTTTGAAGTGGTTCCACTTCGTGAAGTTTATATGGACAGACCCTCGTTCCCTCGATTTTGACCGAGGGAGCGAGTCTACTTCATATGTACACCTCAGGCAGTTCCATATCCCACAATGCAACACGATTGTGACGTCACCGCAGATCTCGTCTAAACACCACCACCACAAACAACTCTATGGTATATTAATTATAATTTTTTTAAAATTTGAAACAACCCAAACACACCTATATACATTTGGATCCTGCATTAAACAAGTTCTTAAAGGGAAAAAAATAAAATAATAAATCAACTCCACAGCTGATTCCAAGTGATCAAGGGCTTAGGACGTTCCAGTTCAGCCCATTTGCAGTTTCCGCCAGTAGTGGGCACTCGTGCAACGTAAGCAATGATGCACATCTGAGTGAACGAGACGGAGGGAAGTTAGCGAGTGAAGGGCAAGACAATTTTGGACTGGAACGCAGCCATGGAGTCTGGAGTTTGTGGTGTAGATTTACCTTCAGGAAAAGAGCTCCCTCTAGTGTTCCCGTGGAGGCAAAGCTCCAGCAGGATCCACACACTGCCTGGTCTTTCACAGGCGTCACAGCACCTGAAAATACACAAGAGTATACCGGTGTCTGTGTATCATTTAAATCACTCCTGCAATACTAAACATGCATAGAAAGATTCTGACTTCACAAATATGACAAATATGAACAAGAATCACACACCATGCAGCCTCCAGTCTATTGAATCAGGGGTGGCTATAGAGCGCACTTCAGTGGGAAAAGGCTGAGCCTTTCTGTGAACATGAGATCTTTTACATCCTCTCATCATGGCCAACTCTTCCTGAGACCGATCCGCCAGGTGATTCACAGAGAGGGAGAACGAAAGACCAGCTCTGTTCATAGAGTGCACATACCTGAAGAAGAAAAGGACGTAAAACTCAGATAAGATCACTTATTATGTAATTGTATAGTTTATTATGGATCCATATTCTCATTTATTTCTAGATAGTTGACATGTCTATGTACTATTACCAAAAGAAATTCATCAACGATACACAGTCTTTATTTAAAATCAAATCTATTTTTTTCCTGCAAAATCTGCTGTTTAAAAAGTCACTTTTTTTTTTACAGTGTCCTTGTTACACATTACATGTAGTTACTGTAGTAATAACTATATATTATGCATAATTGCATGCAACTAACGCTAAATCAAACCCCAATCCTAACCCTAAACCTATAGTAAGTACATGTAGTTATTATTACTCAGTACTTAAATGTATGATTACACTGTAACATGGACACCTTAAAATAAAATGCAACCAAAAAACAAAACAATGTGAGACCATTTTAAAAGGCTAGTTGCCACAAATACCCTCATATACTATACCACTTAAAAACTAGCCTTTCAAAAAATGCCAATCACTATACTATTGTCATAATAATAATAGTAATGCAACCAAAACAAAGTAACCATTCGGCATCAGATTCTGCTTGTCGTCAAACATAATAAATGTCATTTAAACATTTAAATAACATTTCTCCCAAAAATGTGTGCCTTTAATATTTGTAATTTTACATAAATTTAAATATTATAAAAGCAATCCAGGTCATGCTGTATCGTGAATATAATCATGGCTATGGGGGTAGCATGTTGTGCCTAACAACTATTCACAATATAGCAGCCTTTCATAGCATGTTGTTTAATAAAAATAGATTTGCAATAAAATAATTTAAAACTTTATTACAAATCAAATCACCAAATCTCTAGGAATATATATATGTTTTTTTCCTCACCGAATATTATGTACAAAGTTATGCTCGCGCTCCTCGTGCTCCTTCTCACTTTCATACTGACGCTCAAACTTCTCCTTAAAGTGACCGAACATACGGTGGGCGTGGCTAACAGGAGAGGTGTGGACCAGGTCTCGAATGGGGTTGGCCAATAAATGATGCTCCATACCAGGACCAGGAAAGCCGCCACAGGTCATTCCTAAACAGAAGAGTGAGCATTTGATTAGATGGTCTGTAAGTAGCAGAAACATGCCATGTCACTGAATGTGTGTTCTACAATTACCTCCCGGTAGTTTGAAAATGTCAGACTCAGTTCGAGGGCTGAAGTCACTATAATCAATAATGTATTTGTCGTAGTGGGATCCCAAAAGTGTGTTGTAGCCCATCATTTCATAGTGGTACGGGACGGCTGGGGAATCATTTCCCTCTGGACGTGTGAACCACAGACGATATGTGTTCTTCTTATGACCAACTTGTGTGACATTTTTCCAGACCTCACACAGAATGCCAGCGTAATACTCAATCTTCTCAAACTGCAAAACAAACAATGATTTTATACACATTTCAGCATTGTTGCAGGTTTGAACGACATGCGAATAAGTAAATGATGAGGGAATTTTCACTTTTAAGTGAACTGGCCCTTTAAGAAGTACATACTTCAAAGCCCTGCAGATCAGGTAGTGCTGTCTGTGGAAGTATTGGATCTTCCTTTGTACCATTAAGCTGGAAACACTTCATAGTATTGAATTCTGTCTCAGTGGTAACTGGTGTGATCTTGTAAGTGACACCATAATCCAAGTCGTTTCCAATAAAAAAAGTGCACACTTGACCTGTAGATGGCAGCTATTAGTAGAAACTACATACATAATCTATTCAATTTGAATACTGCCTGATTTAATCATCTGATGATGACTGACCATGATAATAGTCGATGCGACCTCGGTTCCCCTTAAGGTCGTACCAAGCTTCAAACGGCTCCTTTATCTCAGCATAAGGCAAAGTCAGCATACCTACAAAAAAGAGGTAATATACTGAAAAAGAAGTGTACTGTACTGGGATGTACTTTGTAATTAGGCAGAAATGTACCTTTGACATGATACATCTTTCCAAAATCAGGAACTGTTCTGCCACCAACTGGTGTGGCATCTGGAAAAGAAAACAGAGTATCAGAATTATTTTCATTAACTTTCACTTTTATGTATTGACAAATGCACAAACATAATATAGCCTACACACTACGCATACTTAAAACCTTACTAAGCCTAAATATGCTATTGCATTCTCCCTCAACACGTTCAGTAGGCTATTCAGAACAGCACAGGAAATCTATGGCAGCCATTAAATCACGAGATCAACTATTATATTATAATGTTTTCTTCCTGTTGTCATGTTGTTTTCTCTTTACCTGCAGCACAGAGCAGAAGCACGAACCCAGCTAGAAGACGCCACATAGTGCAGTCTAAAGCAGATAAACATCCACTGGAGATGGAAAATAAGCTTTCGTCCTTCTGAAAGTCAGTCCCGAAACAAAACTACTTGATTGTCTGTTTGCGCTCGTGACAAGGCGCGATAACAGAAGAAGTTCCAATAAAAACACGCGAGGGAGGGTCATATGACAGGAGGGTCTATTGCTGTCACATGACTGAAGTCAGCTGTTTTCTGCTGTGAGCAATTTCCCTTCATCGGTTTTATGGCGGTTAAAAGTGCTGACTTGATTTCTTACTAGAAGTTCACGGTGTATTACATATAATAAACAAGATTGGTTCACTAGACGAATCCTGTAAATCAGAATTAAGCATCAAAACGAGAAAGATGAACCGTAATGAAAGTGAAATGTGTTGAAATGAGAGATGGGAAGTAACTTTACAGAAATGCCCGAAACATGAGATGAGCAACTGACAACAACAAATCATCACATATAATTCATGAATTGCTGGTTTAAAAAAAAAGAATAGTGACTTAATTTCACAATTCTAACATTTTTCTAGAGTTTACATAAACTCCCCTGTACATCCGTAGAAGACGATGTACGGTTAACTAAGACAAATATGTTCATCTTCATTTTCGTGGTCTGTTGACATTATTCAAGTTTTTTTTCTACTTTGTAGGGTGCAACTGTTTCTTTAAGCAATTCAATTATGTTAATGAACTTTATTTTTCTCACTACAGCAGTTTGTTAGTACTTCATGTATTTCTGTCATAAGTTCAACTAAAGCGCTGTCACAGAGTGGTTTATTAATAAAGCGAATCTGTTATTTTCTCTCCTTTTTTGATAAAATGCACAGGTTGTTATTGTTAAGCTAACAGTTTTGCTTTGTGGAATAGATTTATTTGTATAGATTTAAGTCAATTTTATATTTTCCTTCTTAACCCATGGCAGAGCTTTGGTGGAAAACCTACAGTGCAGACAGTGCATATGTAAACACAGAGAAATAAACCTTTTTTATCATTTTCTCACCCTCATGTCGTTCCAAAACTGACTTTTGTGGGGTTGAGTGAATATGGGTAGATCTATTTACTGCCCTATAGTACTTTAGAAATCCCTTTTAAGGTATACATGTAAATTAGAAGTGGGACACTGGCCTTCATCATCACTATTCTAATTCCTATCTGATGCAAGACATTCATCAATATGCTGATTGAGGACTGTTGGGACACAGTCCAACTCAGTCGTTTACACCTCAATGACATATTTACTTGTGTGTTCTAACATGTAACTACTGTGTGTCATGTTTGGTCTCATCTGACAGCTTATAAACTGAACTGAATTGTGGTGAACTTAATAGTGATATTCAGGTATCCTAACGTATAATCTAGGGATACTATTGCTCAAACGTGCATTGAGGAGACTATGTTAATATGTTATGTTAGGCCTACTTCTACTCATCTTGATCACCAACCATTTGCCTTATCTTTTGGTTTTCTATCAGCTGGTTTTGGTGTTGGTATTCCACTCATGTTTATCAATGCTTTGCTCAGAGTATAAGAAGGAAAGGTAACTTTTGATCTGGGAGAAAGGCTTTAATCCTGCCACTAACGCAAGATTTGAAAACAATCAGTTTTATTTTGATAAACTTAACACAATATTGCATTAAAATTGCATGAAAAGAGCTTTCACTGTGTAAGAAATTATAGTCAGTCCCGAGTCCCGACCCAGATTCCACTTCAAGATAGGTGGTTGATCATGATCATTCCCCAAAACGGCTTAATTATCATAGAGAAGAACAAAGTCAATGTTTCATTGTTTCTGCCCCACTTAGGTTGAACACATCCTTAGTAAATGGTCATCAGTTGTAGAATTGGAGCAGGTTAAAGTCCCTGTGAACCATCTCAGACAATGGGGTGATCTCAAATTCATTAACATACAGACTACAGCTGTTACAACAGGAGCAACTTCATTTACATTAGGGGTGGTAAACTGTCATGGGATAAAAGGTTTATGATTAGGATGTTCGGGGTTCATTCCGAGTCCATTGAACCCAAGGTGGTTCATGTACTTTGTCACGGCTACGCTGCAATAAACTATGGAAGGCAAATAGGGCCAAAAAAACATGTGAAACTATCGTCTTAACGCATAATTAGTCAACACGTATGTTAGGTGTTTTGGCCTCCATTAATAATCTTCTTCATTGAGATCTTGAACCTTCTCATAATTTTTTCTTACAACTGTGTCATAAACCCAAAAAGCACGTCATTGTTGAGTCTGGCCAATCGGGAAATAGCTGTCATCACAGCTCGCGCAGTCGCTCTGGAGACGCTGTCTGTGTGGAGTGTGCGTGCCAGTTGCTCTCGAATCGCTCTCGTGCTTCTTTCATGCCAAATGTCACATTGACTTTATTCAACCTCCTTACGAATAAAAAGGATTTTTTGTCTTCTTTACAAGGATGAAATGGTTTCTGGTTATTTAAAGCCACTACATATTCAATTATTAGAGAGGTTTGACTTCTAATTCTGCTTATCACTCGCAAAACGGTGACTTTCCCAAGGACTTCACTCAAATGGCTGTAGGAATACTGACAGTCATTCATGAAGACAATCCAAATCTAGGACCAGCACATTTACACCTCAAAGCATCTGTCATTGCAATAGTAGTACTTGTTATAATTTTTTGTAGATGGCCTGGGAAGTTACCCAAATGCCACGTGTCTTTTTTATGGACTTGTGTGCACACTGCATCTAGACACATTTCACTTTGTTCTTGCTAAAACCCATGCAAATGACCATTCAAATGACCAAGCAATTATTAACAGAAATATCTTCTTCAGACAGTTTTTTGTTAAAGAATAATTAACAACTGTTTTGTCTTTAAAAAAAAAATTGTATTAGCATTAGTTTTAGTGTAGAAATTCAAGTCAAAAACGAGCTTGAAACAAAAGAAAATTAACTTGTACTAACTTGAGCACATTATGTTTGTCTGAACTCAGACTTATTAGGTAACTACAACTTAATTTTCTTAATCCAATTAAGCAAAATGAACTTGTAGAAAACCAATGAACTCAAATTTTATTTTTAGTAACTTTTGTTAGGGGTAACAGTTTAGGACCCAAGGACCAGATGTTTGAAGGAATACCCAGAGTCAGAATTATAATAAATTGAAGAAAAGTTTTACTGAAGATAGTTTGCAGTTTCATCAACAGAAGTAAGCTTCAAGACTCACACTGGAGTTCGTAGGCCACCCTGCTTACAGTTACAAGGATCACAGCAATTATACCCTTCACCAAGGTCTAAGCTACATCCTTGCTTCAGGTTGAATGATTCTCATTGGCTAAAAAATAGATAAACATGGTACTTTTTCACACATATACAGATAGACTGAAGCATATCTCCATCGATTATACAGCTGACACTCAGACCCTGAAGTTAGGCACGTCGTGAACAACAACTCAGTCAATCTCCAATAATGCCAGTGGTTCCTTAACCTGTAACCAAAAGGACTAACACACACACACACCGACACACAGCTTTTCCAAGGCTGGATTTGGCCAGGCTCTAACTATAACCAGGAGAGTCCTCTCAAAACATCAAGATAATACGTTCTTTTTCATAAGGAGAGCTCCACTTTAGTCTAACTGGAAAGTAAGGGATGGTCCTTTAAACTATAGACTTCATTTACCCCTATGACCATAGTTGTAGAAAAACAGATGTATGTATTGACACATGTTGCAGACCTTTCTCAAACAAAACATCTTTCCATATTTCATTTCTGGAAGCCGGGCTAAATGAGCAAGCACTGTTACTGCAATCATATCACATACAGACATTAGAGAATACACGAAAAGAACATTTCAGTGATCAGTGATCTCACTGGTGGTAACTTCTATAATAAAGTAAAATCTCACAAACCTAGAGAAGTCATTCAACTCATGTGATATATATAGAAGGAAAAATATTGATTAATACCTTGATTATAATCACTCATTACATATACATTGAAGCAGCAGTTTATTCCAAAATCCACCCCTTCACTTTGTTAAACTGAAATTCCACACTCTTTTTTTTCTAATTAAGAGAGGTGTTTATTTACTAAATTTTTCAAAAATCACAGTTTATGTAGTCGACTAATCAATTTTAACAGTAATTGAGCCACTCTTCCTTTGACCAATCACCGAAGTTGTTGATACGGAGGCTGAATGTAAGACCGGCTCTGTTCATAGAGTGCACATACCTGAGGAGAAAGAGGATGTTAAACAAAAAAAGCATATGCATCTTAAATCAGACAAGTTCACAGACTGCTTGCTACCTCTACATTTTTTAATTGTATAGTTCATCATTTTTTTTGGCATGTCCGTTTACTGTAACCAAGAGAATCTGGCAGGAAATCAAAGTTCTTCAAATCACATTTTTACAGTTAAAATTGGCTGTAACAAAAACCTTATCAAGTATGACCATTTTAAAATGCTAGCTGTCATAGATAAACTCATATATGATGCTAAGGGCGATATACCAGGAGACACAATTAACCGGTAGGTCTACTTCTCTATTGCGGTTACACTCATGTGACGTACCCGCGCTGCGCCATCATGAAAGCTTATTATTTTAATGTTTTTTTAAGCGTTGCGGTTTAAAAACAAGTGATTTTATATCATTCAAGAGCAATAAGCAGTAAAAAATGAATCATTTTGGAATCATACATGAAGTGCGCGAGTCTTGAACCGTGTTGTTTTTGGCACCTAAGTGGGGTTGAATGGTCAAATTCACACACTATCTTTGTAAACACAGTCGTTTATGTCTTAAGTGAATTTAAACAGTTCAGAAAGAAATCACATGTGTATCAGTAGACTACATTAGATCAGTGCATTCGGTCTTAAATTGACAGCAACCTAATAAACCTGCTGCTGCGTCATTTAATTTTTAATCAGACAATCCTATTGCTCTTGACTGAATCGCTTTTTGTAACTTTTAATAAATATATATTTAATTTACTCAGTGAAGACTATCCAGTGTTTTTGTACATTTGATTACTTTATACAATTTATGTAGTATTTCTATATAGGACTATCTAGTGCTTGAAGTTTTTCAGGTAAGTCTAATTCATTTGTCTCTTTGTTCTATTGTAGTTTTTTGCCCTATTGCTTGTAATTAGTTTCTTTGTTCATATTTTACTAATTTATGTTGTAACTTATGCTGTTACTATTTACTTGTCTTCATTAAGCTTGACATTGCATTACCATTTACCACTTGTGCGTTTATTTGGCAGTGATTTCTGCTTGGTTTTCAAGTTGTAGTTTCCTAAATAATTTAGCCATGGCTATATTTACAATATAGCATAGACTCTCAAATTTTATTGATTAATTAATATATAGTGTAAATAATATAATTGGGGTGTATTTTTTTTACAAAGTTATTATACATCACTAAATATCTAGTAATGTTTTTTTTCTTACCGAAAATTATGTACAAAGTAGCTCTCGCGCTCCTCGTGCTCCTTCTCACTTGCATAGTGACGCTCAAACTTCTCCTTAAAGGGGCCAAACAAACGGTGGGCGTGGCTAACAGGAGAGGTGTGGACATAGTCTTGAAGGGGGTTGGCCAATATTTGATGCTCCTCAGGAGGATCCGGAAACTTCTTATACGTTTCTAAACACATAAAACCTCAGTGAGCATTTGATTAGATGGTCTGTAAGAGTAAAAGAGACGGACACAGGCATGTCACTGAATGTGTGTTCTCCGGTTACCTCCAGGTGGAGTGAAAATGTCAGACTCAGTTTGAGGACTGAAGTCACTGTAGTCAATCATGTATTTGTCATTGTGAGACTCCAAGAGAGTGTTGAAGCCCATCATCTCATAGTGGTACGGGACGGCTGGGGAATCATGTCCCTCTGGACGTGTGACCCACAGACGATATGTGTTCTTCTTATGACCAGCCTGTGTGACCTTTTTCCAGACCTCACACTGAACGCCTGCGTAATCCTCCATCTTCTCAAACTGCACAAACAAAAAAAACATTTTATACACATAAAATTCATTGCACATTGTTGCATTGGTTTGCTCTAAAGAAGAAAGTCATTCAGGTTTAAAAGACATGAGGAAAAGTAGGCCTAAATGATGACAGAATTCTCAAATTTTGGGTGAACTGGCCCTTTAAGAAGTACATACTTCAAAGCCCTGCAGATCAGGTAGTGCTGCCTGTGGACGTATTGGATCTTCCTTTGTACCATTAAGCTGGAAATATTTAATAGCTTGGATTTCAGGTGTGATCTGGTAAATGGCACCATGATCCAAATAATTTCCAATCAGAAAAGTGTGCACCGTACCTTTATAGAGAGCATCAATAAATAGCTATATACATACATACATCTATTTTGATTTTAACATTATGTGACTTTATCATGAGAAGATCACTGACCATGATAATAGTCGATGCGACTTCTGTTCCCCTCAAGGTCGTACCAAACTTCAAACGGTTCCTTTAGCTTGTCACCAGAATAAGGCAAAGACAGCTCACCTACATAAAAGAGGTACATGTAACATACTGAAAAAGAAGTGTACTGTACTGGGATGTACTGTGTAATTAGGCAGAAATGTACCTTTGACATGATACATCTTTCCAAAATCAGGAACTGTTCTGCCAACAACTGGTGTGGCATCTGGGGAAGAAACACAATAATCACAATTATTTTCATTAAAATTTTACTTTTATGTATTAACAAATATACAAACATAATATATACACTACGAATACTTAAAACCTTACTAAGCCTAAATATGATATTGCATTCTCCCTCAACACGTTTAGTGTTAAAAACAGCACAGGAAATCTATGGTAGCCATTAATTCACGAGATCAACTATTATATTATATTGTCTTCTTCCTCATGTTGTTTTCTCTTTACCTGCAGCACAGAGCAGAAGCACGAACCCAGCTAGAAGACGCCACATAGTGCAGTCTAAAGCAGATAAACATCCACTGGAGATGGAAAATAAGCTTTCGTCCGTCTGAAAGCCAGTCCCGAAACAAAAAAATAGGTTACTTGTTGCGTAACTCTGGTTCTCTGATAGCATAAAGTTCTGTTGCTTTTATATGAAAAAGTAGGGGCTTTCGCACCGGATAGTTCTAGGAACTGTTTCAGGAACTAGCCACCAGGGTGGTTTACTTAGAACTAATGGTTAGGAACGTTTTCCTGGTTGCATTCGCATGATTTGTCATGCCCTTTTAAGTTGTCCTATATGCTCTTTCTCAGGTACAAAAGTAAGCAGCTAAAACCATAACCATGGCTCTTAGAATTTATGTACAAGTGTTTTCCCATGTGATTATTGGCTGTAGGTCATCAGTAAATTAATGTGGCATTTAAATGGCAGTGTTTCCCAAATGAAACACAAGAGCTGTTAGTTTTGAATGATGTGTAATGTAGAGTATTGTGATTAGAGTTTTGCAAAAAGTTTTTTTTTTTTTCAAATGCAAACAGAGTGCAAAACATAAAATGTCCTTGTATTTTTGCAGACTTGGTCTGAAGACTCGGTACATGAGTGAATGGTTTCACAGAGTGAGCCTCAAATTCCACTTTCAGTGTCTTAGCAATTTGAAAAAACTGTAAAACAAACTGTGACAGAGGTCACCTATGAATGAACCAAGAAAATCTTAAAATTGCATGGAACTGAGAAGCATGAATGGAAGCAACAAAAAGACTGCAATAAAAAAAACAAGAGACAATTATTTTAATGCAAGCAGAAAAAAAAATTGCACACATCAGCTTTGGAATAAAAGAAAATAAATACCTGGAAATCTGTATGTTAGTAATCTGTACTTAATCTGTGTTTTTAAAACATGATTAAGTAGATTAAGGCCTACTCCTGTCTTAATATAAACCCTGTCTGGGAAACCGCCCCTAAAGGTTTAACAAAGTTATTCTTGCCACTATAACTTCTGGCTTCCTAAAGACAAGTTTACGAGTAAATAAAATATGAATAATGAAAATATAATGAATATCAAAACACATTTTAAATATAATGTAATTTTATTATAGCACTCATCAGCCAGCATGCAGCAGCCAAGATTATGTTCCTGGAAACAATACAGACAGAACAGCATAAACAAACTATACAACCAACTAAACACCAAATTACAAAACATTATTATGTGAAAGTGAATAAAGTTATATATGTGTGTGTGTGTGTGTGTGTGTGTGTGTGTGTGTGTGTGTGTGTGTGTGTGTGTGTGTGTGTGTGTGTGTGTGTGTGTGTGTGTGCGTGTGTGTGATTCCGTGAGTGTCAAATGTTGAAGTTGCAATCGTTTTCTTCTGAATTGGATTGAAGAAGATATGATGAACTTGCGTGCAGTTCGACTCTGTTCTCGTGGCCGGAGTGCAGCTTGTGCCTGGGCCTGAGAGAACATGCAGAGCAGATGGTGGGAGTTGAGATGGACGACTTCTGCGTTGAATGAAAACGTTTTGACCAGCTCCTGAGGTTGTCCTTGATTTTGTCGTGCTTGAGAGAGTCCTCTCTTTCCTGAATGAGCACATGGCTGGTTTGGTCAAGGCCAGGGGCCCTGGGGCCTGCTGAGGCCCCGTAGAACAGCACAACACCCTGAACGTTCTGAGAAGCCAGGCGGAGGAGGGCTTGTTGAGGATGCTATTTGAAGCTTTAGAAAGGTCCCGCCTCTCAGGATTGGCTGACCAATGATAAAGGTGGAGTTTCGTGAGAATTTGATTTATAGGTCTTTGTTCCAAGAGGGCTCATTTGCATGTGCATGCTGGATGGGTGTTAGCTTGATGAAGAACTATGAAATATTCTTGTAATACTAATATGTTGTTGTTATCGATATATCATGTACACAGTCATTTCTATCTTCAAAGTACCAAGTTATAGATATCAAACGTAGGTGAGGTTACATTGACCGTTGGTTTCACCTAAATAATCCACAGTATCAAAACAATCAAAGTTAATAGAATTAAAAGACACTGCACAAAACAGTAAATCATTCACACAATTTCCTGGAGGTGCATGTTCATTTATAGATCCGTTCGTTCATTAATTAATGCAGCAAAGTTTGTTTCAAAGTCTGTTTCTGTCTTCTGTCTTCACAGTCTTTCACAGCCATAAAAGATAAAACCAACTTATCTGGTCATAGTAACCAAAGATCCTTCTTGCCCTTGTTGGGGGATGGGACCACAGGTCCCAGAGTGAGTTTTAAATATTATTTGTTATACCTAAAACAAATAATTGTGTCTGATTTGTCTCAGTCGTTACAACCCCGTCTGTGTTTGCGCAGCGACACGGATCGAATCGCGGAATCCAGTTACATAATTTAGCCTAAAGCGGAACGTCACGGAATTTGGCCATTTTTGAATGAATAAATCAAAAATAGGGATGTACAATGAATCAAATCTCGACATGTACTTGTGTCTATTAATATTTAACTTAAAAAGACTGCTATTGAAATAAACTCTGCATGTTCTGCATGTCTCTGTGAATGAGTGCACAATGTGTGCTCTACTAAAGGGGTTTTCAAACTTTGTGGGTGTGGACCACTATTTGTAATCAAGAATGTTCGCGGACCACCTCATAATACACATGATAAAATATGTCTACACACAGTCCTACCTGAATTAATCCGCACCTCTAAATAGGCTTACTAGCACTAAAACTATAACTGGTCATCACATCAGTACAACAGGCTTGTTAAAAGAAAGTTTACTGCACACAACGGCTGCCACATATTTCATTTATTTACTCAAGCGCCCGAGGGCATAATCAGGTTCATTTGAACAACAGCAATGGAGTATGAAATCTATACAGTAATAAGAACACTTGGATATAATCAACATTTCAAAACCTTTGGCGATTTTAGGGGATTATTAATCTTCAGAGTTTTACAAGTCCTCAAAAAGTAGGCTTGAGTTTGTCCACAGCACATCCGCAAAACATTTCAGAAACGCGAGATCAAGAAACTAACTGGAAATTAAAATAATAACAGGCCTTATTCATTCCATTTATATCACAGTATACCCACAACAAAAAACTAGACTACACCACTGGGGCAGACCGACTTTCGGCTCCTTGTCGAGCACAGAAAAGCGGCTGCATATCAACTGCCTCGAAATGATGTCTGTTTTTCTAGCCCTCAAAACCTTCCTACCAGACCTAATAGGACACCAACGGAACAGATCTTTTCCTTAAAGATTGTGACATAAATCCCCCAAAAAATTAGGGTGGGGATTTGCAGGGGCTGGTTTAAGTGGACCAAATGATGGACAAAGTTGAATATTTTTTCAGTACATCCAACTGCTAAAAAAAAAATTTGACTAAACAAATCACTGAAAATCAGAGAAAAGTGCCAAAATGAAACAGGTTTAATCCCTCACCATGAAGTTTAGGGATATGACAGATGGGAAAGTAACTTTAGTGAAATAAATTAGCTTCTGCCACTGTGAAAAAAATTTAACAACTTTTTTTTTTTTTTTTAAGAATGTATTACTATTATAAAATGTATTTTTTATTTCTTTTTTTTTTAAAACCATCCTAATGTAAGTAAAAGTAAACAATGGTTTTAGAATAGTCTAAAAACAGATTTTTGAATAGTCTAACACAAAAGTTTAAGCAGAACTTATTGATGTTTTAAGTACTGATGTTATGTACATTTAATCAAAGCCAAACGTATGGTTTTAATCAATAGTATTTAATTACATTTGGGAATCGATAAGCAATGTCACCATCAACACATTATACACTGAAGACCAGCTACAAACCATAAACTGAAAATGATACATTGTGCTGAAATAGCTTGAAGATGCAGAGACATTCAATTAAACCAATGTAATTTTGATGATGATTTAGAAAAATATGAAATTACCACTTTTCTCATCAGAGGACAGTTTAAGTTAGTTGAACTAAAACAATGATTTCACATTTTTTTAACCTTTAGATTTTAATGACAAACTCTTGCAAAAACACTTAATCTGATAAAGTTTTTTATACCGTATCATATGTTGGCAACAGACTCAAATAAATGTGTAAGGACTATTTTGTAACAGCCTTTTTCTTATCTCGAATTAATAAACCTCCTGTCATCCTGGCCATCTCTGCCTTTGACCGATCAGCGAAGTGGTTGATACCGAGGCTGAATGTAAGACCGGCTCTGTTCATAGAGTGCACACGCCTGAGGAGGAAGAGGATGTTAAACAAAAAAAGCACATGCATCTTGAATCAGACAAGTTCACAGATTGCTCACAGATTTGTTTTTCCTCACCGAAGAGTATGTATAAAGTAGCTCTCGCGCTCCTCGTGCTCCTTTTCACTTTCATACTGACGTTTAAACTTCTCCTTAAAGGGGCCAAACAAACGGTGGGCGTGGCTAACAGGAGAGGTGTGGACATAGTCTTGAAGGGGGTTGGCCAATATTTGATGCTCCTCAGGAGGATCCGGAAACTCCTCATACGTCATTTCTAAACACATAAAACCTCAGTGAGCATTTGATTAGATGGTCTGTAAGAGTAAAAGAGACGGACACAGGCATGTCACTGAATGTGTGTTCTCCGGTTACCTCCAGGTGGAGTGAAAATGTCGGACTCAGTTTGAGGACTGAAGTCACTGTAGTCAATCATGTATTTGTCATTGTAGGACTCCAAGAGAGTGTTGAAGCCCATCATCTCATAGTGGTACGGGACGGCTGGGGAATCATGTCCCTCTGGACGTGTGACCCACAGACGATATGTGTTCTTCTTATGACCAGCCTGTGTGACCTTTTTCCAGACCTCACACTGAACGCCTGCGTAATCCTCCATCTTCTCAAACTGCACAAAACAAAAACAAAAAAACAAACATTTTATACACATTTCAGCCTCATTGTTGCATTGGTTTGCTCTAAAGAAGAAAGTCATTCAGGTTTGAAAGACATGAGGATGAGTAAATGATGACAGAATTTTTCAATTTTTGGTGAAGTGTCCCTTTAAGAAGTACATACTTCAAAGCCCTGCAGATCAGGTAGTGCTGCCTGTGGACGTATTGGATCTTCCTTTGTACCATTAAGCTGGAAATATTTAATAGCTTGGATTTCAGTCTCAGTGGTAACTGGTGTGATCTGATAAATGGCACCATAATCCAAGTCGTTTCCAATCAGAAAAGTGCGCACTGTACCTGTATAGAGAGCATCAATGAAGAGAAATTGCATACATAATCTATTTTGATTTTAACATTATGTGACTTTATCATGAGAAGATCACTGACTATTATGATAGTCGATGCGACTTCTGTTTCCCTCAAGGTCGTACCAAACTTCAAACGGTTCCTTTAGCTTGTCACCAGAATAAGGCAAAGACAGCTCACCTACATAAAAGAGGTACATGTAACATACTGAAAAATAATTGTACTGTACTGGGATGTACTGTGTAATTAGGCAGAAATGCACCTTTGACATGATACATCTTTCCAAAATCAGGAACTGTTCTGCCAACAACTGGTGTGGCATCTGGAGATGAAACAGAGAGAAATCACAATTCACTGAATCAACTTTTCTTGCATACTTGCACAACACTTTTAGTGTTAAAAAAAACCCCGGAAAATGTGTCATATTATCATGTTTTCTTCCTGTTTTTTTCTCTTTACCTGCAGCACAGAGCAGAAGCACAAACCCAGCTAGAAGACGCCACATAGTGCAGTCTACAGACTTCCACTGGAGACGGAAAATAAGCTTTCGTCCGTCTGAGAACGTCTAACACGAGTGTTCGTGAATAACAGAAGTTCGCAATAAAAACACACAAAGAAGGGACTGGATTAATGTCACATATGACACGAGGGTTCATTGAGGAGGTGGACAAATATTTATTGAACTGGGTCAAGGTCTGTGTTTGATACCTCTCGGTAGAGATTGCGGGGGTGATCGTTATGGGTCGTCTGGAATCAGTCCATCTTTCATTCCTAGAAAAATGTACTGTGAATGTGCTGGTATTTTTAAAGCTACACTCATTCCTAAATTACTGGTTAAGATATATATAAAAAGCAATTAAATTAACTTTAAACTACTGGAATATAGGCTCAAATTGAAGATTGGCCAGCTCTTAAGTGGTTGTTTGAGTGTTTTGAATTTGTGGGGGGAAAAAAGTGTGTTATATAAAGCACTGTTTACAATGGGCTGATGTTCAGTGTGTTGAACATTGATTTACAGTGATAACATAGATCAATCCCCTAAATAAATAGCTAATGTGTATATAAATAGTAAATTTAACTATTTATATACTCATGACATTGATGTCATCACCGTAAAAAATGTTATATATAGATGGATCATGTTTATTTCTCACCTCAGTGACTAAATTATGGTCTTTCTGTGTTTGCAGCTGAAATATTGGCTATTTCATAAGCATTAGAATGGGTAGAGCTTATTTGCTCAGACTTCACCTGTATAAGGAAAAGAGTTCACTGCAAGACCATTATTTTGGAAAAATGTTAATACTACACAAACTTTATAATTCTAAATATGATGTCACTTTTTGATGGTATGGCTACATGCTGGGATATTAAAGGAAATGAAATGGTACATGGAGTCATAAAACAAGAAAGAATATGTACTTGGGTGGAATAAGGCAGGATTAAGGAACAATTTAGAGGAAGAAATTGAACTATTTTGGCATCAGCAATGTGAAAAAGATATTAACTTGAAACATGAGATGAGCTACTGGCACAGTGGAAAAAATGTAGATCAAGTTACATAAAAAAAGAAAATAAATGTAATAAAATTTAAAATAATATATTACAATTATAAGGGTGTCTAATTGTTTTAATCCTAATGCAAGTAAAAAAGTAAACACTGGTTTTAAAACAAATTATAGAAAAGTCTGACACATAAGGTTATCAATATCAGAACTTATTTATTGCATAGTGTTGTTTAGTTAGTATGTTATTACATGTCAGGTTGACCAAAAATGTCAAGCGAACAGACTTCAAGCCATACATTGAAAATGATACATTTTGCTAAATAAATTGAAAATTAAAATACTCAATTTAAACAAATGCACTTATTCAAAAGATGATTTAGCAAAAGATGTAGGGCAGCATTTAACAATTATTTTGATAATTGATTAATCCGTTTATTGTCTTCAAAAAATTGGATAAAAAAAGGCATTTTAATTTAAAAAAAAAGTTTGCCCAATGTTTTCCTCAAAACAATAAATTGAAGGCTTTGAAAGCAAATATATAAATGATATCTATAACGGTAGTGCTATACATTGTGCAAAAAAAAGTACAGGAAAAAGCCCAGACTAAACACACATTCACTCATATGAACATAGTAATAGGAGTAGTAGGCCAACACTACAGTCTCTTTACAGATAATGCTCTCATTAAAAAAGTTAAGTCGGGTTACATGTAACATTTCAAACATAATGCATAACATAATGCACATTTAACACAGCAAAATTAATATTTTCATCAAATTATTGCACTTCCATTCTATTGCGCTCAGTCGTTTGACGCTACTTCAGTGAAGTTTAACTATCGCTTGCTGTCGTGACAAGCCTTTATGCAAAATGAAAATACTCACTGAGTACATCGAACATTTACAGATAATGATATAAACAACATGTAAGTCATGCGCTGGAGAAAACACTTTAATCAACACATGGATCTGTCAAGGCGCCTGACAGAGCGAGCTGCAGTAAACCTCATGCTTATGCACTTGTTTGAAGCACTTAATATTAAGCATTATGTTTATGACCACACGGGATGTGCACTTTTCCACAGCAGCTAATTCTGTGTTTTTGATGTTTATGATATGTATTGTTTATAGAAATGCATTATTCACTGCTGCAAAGTGACGTGACTGGAGGATGCTTTCCGTGCACAGCGTGCAGCTAATCGATCTGTCACCGATTATTAACATTATAGATTCATTTTTGCAGCCCTGAAAAGATGAACACTTTTCTCATCAGAGGACAGTTTAAGTTGGTTGACCTACTTTTTAAAACATACATAGGCAACATACTCAAAGAAATGTGTGAGGGCTGTTTTGTAACAACCTTTCTCTATTCCGCAACACGTAAACGTCCTCTCATCCCGGCCATCTCCGCCTTTGACCAATCGGCAAAGTTATTGATACCAAGGCTGAATGTAAGACCGGCTCTGTTCATAGAGTGCACATGCCTGAGAAGGAAGAGGATGTAAAAAAGAAAGGATAAGTATCTTAAATAAGGCAAGTTCAAAGACTGCTTACTAGTAGGCCTACTACTTGTAAAAATAAAAATAAAAAAGGCCCTAAAAATGCCTTTTTCCACCATCAGACTAAACTGTTCTCTTTGCTTAACCATTCCATGCTGATCCGGCCCAGCGTTCAGCGCTGAGAGCAGTTTGTAATCGTGCCGTGGCGAACCAAGCTCACGTGAAATATAACTGGAACCGTTACTCACCATTCTTAAAACCGTTGGAAAAGCGGCTTATTGTTGCGACAGCTATGAACAATTTTGTTTAAGACGACTTCTTTTTGGTTGTTATTTTGGTTGAAATATCTTTGTCAGCAGATCAGCACACATACAGTACTAGAAGCAGCTATAATTATGAATATTAATTACTATAATTGACCTGTGATAGACATACATGAGGGATTACCATTGTCATTCCAAATGTTTTTAGCCATGACTATATTCACAATATAGCATAGACTCTCATACAGTATTGCTTATTTAATCGATTATGTAAATAATAAAATTGGTGTCTATTTTTACAACGTCATTTTACATCACTAAATATCTACTGTTTTCTGTTTTTCCTCACCGAAGAGTATGTACAAAATAGATCTCGCGCTCCTCGTGCTCCTTCTCACTTGCATAGTGACGCTCAAACTTCTCCTTAAAGGGGCCAAACAAACGGTGGGCGTGGCTAACAGGAGAGGTGTGGACATAGTCTTGAAGGGGGTTGGCCAATATTTGATGCTCCTCAGGAGGATCCGGAAACTCCTCATACGTCATTTCTAAACACATAAAACCTCAGTGAGCATTTGATTAGATGGTCTGTAAGAGTAAAAGAGACGGACACAGGCATGTCACTGAATGTGTGTTCTCCGGTTACCTCCAGGTGGAGTGAAAATGTCGGACTCAGTTTGAGGACTGAAGTCACTGTAGTCAATCATGTATTTGTCATTGTGAGACTCCAAGAGAGTGTTGAAGCCCATCATCTCATAGTGGTACGGGACGGCTGGGGAATCATGTCCCTCTGGACGTGTGACCCACAGACGATATGTGTTCTTCTTATGACCAGCCTGTGTGACCTTTTTCCAGACCTCACACTGAACGCCTGCGTAATCCTCCATCTTCTCAAACTGCAAAAAAAAAAAAAACATTTTATACACATTTCAGCCTCATTGTTGCATTGGTTTGCTCTAAAGAAGAAAGTCATTCAGGTTTGAAAGACATGAGGATGAGTAAATTATGACAGAATTTTTCAATTTTGGGTGAACTGTCCCTTTAAGAAGTACATACTTCAAAGCCCTGCAGATCAGGTAGTGCTGCCTGTGGACGTATTGGATCTTCTTTTGTACCATTAAGCTGGAAATATTTAATAGCTTGGATTTCAGTCTCAGTGGTAACTGGTGTGATCTGATAAATGGCACCATAATCCAAGTCGTTTCCAATCAGAAAAGTGCGCACTGTACCTGTATAGAGAGCATCAATGAAGAGAAACTGCATACATAATCTATTTTGATTTTAACATTATGTGACTTTATCATGAGAAGATCACTGACTATTATGATAGTCGATGCGACTTCTGTTCGCCTCAAGGTCGTACCAAACTTCAAACGGTTCCTTTCGCTCAGAATCTCCAGAATAAGGCAAAGACAGCTCACCTACATAAAAGAGGTACATGTAACATACTGAAAAAGAAGTGTACTGTACTGGGATGTACTGTGTGATTAGGCAGAAATGTACCTTTGACATGATACATCTTTCCAAAATCAGGAACTGTTCTGCCAACAACTGGTGTGGCATTTGGGGATGAAACAGAGAAATCACAAAATGTATTATTAACTTTTCTATAACTAACAATAGAATAGAAACATATTTTATCGCATAATTGGCAGGTTGCTTAGCGGGTTTAATGTTAAAACATTACATACAATTCAAATAGAGATCTACTCCCATACTGTCTGTATTAACGTTGTCATGAGGGTCCATTGGGGGCAGACAAATATTTATTAAACTATAACAATTTTTATATCCTTGATTCTCGATTAGATTAATTTCACAAAGAAATAGCTGACGAGTGAATACAGTAAATATAACCTAGTTCTTCATATTTGTAGATGGATCAAAAGATTATTGTCGTGCCATGTTTATTACTGCCTTTATCGGAAATTTCATACATCCCGCTTCGGAGGTCGTAATAACTAGTATTTAGTAAATTGGACTTTGAATAAAATTGCAGCGTCCCATTTCTTGGCAACCAAACAATCACTGCGACCGTTCCGGATTTCCGTCAAATAAATGCTGTTTTCGCAGTATAAAATGCATACTACAAGCATCGGATGGTTATTTAGGCTATATATGTAAATACACATGGCTGTAAATAGAGGAGAAAGCAATGTAAATGACTTGGGGAAAACAAATAAAACTCAACCCTCAGTCGTTCTCTCCTCCGCCATGTTTGAAGTTTACAGACACACCCAGAAATGAGAATCATGTGCGAAATCACAAATTAAATGAGAGATGGGAAGAAACTTTGCCTAAATGATTGAAAGATGAGATGAGCTACTGCCACTGAGGAAAAATTTAGACCAAGTTTAATAAAGAAGCAAACAAATGTATACAATTTTACATAATACGCCTATATTACAACTATACAGAATGGCTGTCATTTATTAATTCATCCTATAGGCTAAGCAAAAAAAGAAACTGGTTTTAACAGATTAATATTGAATAATCTGACAAAAAAGGCCATACAATATTAGAACATGATCTGATAAAGTCATTTTTTGGATATTTAATTAAAGGAAAAGGTGTTGTTTTAATCAGTAGTTAGTAGGCTATTTCATTACATTTGGGGTTTGACCAGCAATGAGCACTTTATGAACAGACCAGCTACAAATTATAAATTGAAAATTATACAAAGCAAAATATCTAGATGAAAATACCACTATTCTCCTAAGAGAGCAGTTTAAGCTAGTTGAACTATTTGTTATTACAAGGAATTCTCATTTTTCTCCCTCAGATCTGCATGACAAACTCTAGCAAAAACACTATCATATATATGTTGGCAACATACTCAAAGAAATGTGTGAGGACTGTTTTGTAACAAATCCACTGCCTATGCAAAATATGTTTGATTGTTTCCATTCCCTTTCTAGAACCTTATGTAGAGGAGGCTGATCTCATTTCTGTCCTGCACAGATTGCTACTGTATTTGGAGGAGAAGTGGAAAGATAAGGGAAGGCACTATGACGTGTTTAAAACATGAACTATGTTTGATATCCTCCAACTGCATGAAATCCTAGTCTGAAGCTAAAACTCTGTGAGTCTGTTGTGTACACTACACAACGAAATCTGTCAATTCGGAGTGCTTAAAATCTGCAGACTGGCTCCGACTTTTGGCAGTGTCAGCTCTTCCAGACTGCAAATCAGGTAAAAAATCTGAGCAAAAGCTGTACAGTGTATTCCAGTCTTTACTCAAACTGTTTCGCAACCAATGTCACATGGTGAATATGCATAAGTTGAACAAAGTTCAGTCAGAGCAGAGCTGTAAGTTGGTTCTGATTGGCAGACTAGTGTCCACCCAGCTGCTGGAGCTCTGGATCACTCTTGACCACACACTGATCTCATCTTCGGTAGAATCCATCCAGCAAACTGACTGACCGTAACTCACTCCTGCAACACATAAACACAGTCTTAAAGAGGAACTATTATGCCTTTTACATTTCAACATTTTTTTTTTGAGTGTGTAATGTTGCTGTTTGAGCATGAAAAAGGTCTGCAAAGCACAGTCACTCAAAGAGAGTTATTCTCTATATCAGTGCCACTGTTCCTGAACTCCCTGAAATGCCTCCATTGTAGTCTTGATCTCCATTGTAGTCTATACTCTTCCACAATATTCCTCATTTAAATAATTCCCGCCCAAGGCATATGCTAAATAAAGGGTATTTTCCTTTATGGTAAGGGGCGGGGCATTTCCCAAACACGCTCAAAGCAGTTGACCAATCAAAACACACTGATCCAGCTGACCAATCAGAGCACATTGTGCTTTTCAGAAGGAGGGGAACTAAACAGGTGTGTTTCCCAAAAGCATCGTTAGCAAACTATGGTCGCAAGTTCCGTCATTATCAGCATAGTTCAACGAGTCGGTATTTCCCAAAAGCATCGTTCTAACGAACTTTCGCAAAAAGCTCACCAACAGCTCTCGACCTGTGGTTAGAAGCAGAGTTTCTTGTTTGCATGACGTGGACTTAATAAATCCTAGTTTTGAGCAAAATAAGCAAGCTGACATTCATTACAATCTGTATCTTTTATTTAGAATACATACAAATGTCATTTAGTTTGTCAAGAGATTTAAAGCACCGTTTTTGGAAAATGCGGATGTGCGAACGTGCTCTACGACGTTAGAATGAGCCTATGATTGAATCTCGAAATGAAGCAAAATAACTGAGAAAAATGAGAAGTAGTCCTCAGATGCCATGTTCATAATTTATAGCAAAACATCTAACATTAATTCGATCTCAAACAGATTCATTAAAGAAAGTTATTACTCCACCACCTGCGTGACATCATTAAGCAACGTGGTTGAACGACCAATATGCGACAATATGGTTTTGTGAAAAAGTCGTGACTAGCTAGTTGATTTTTTCAACGATGGATCGTACTTTGGTAGTTAAGCAGAGAGTAACGTCGTTGTACGGGAAATGCACCCCAGAGCGTTACTGACAGACTGGGAAGAGAGGAGCTGCAACAATGTCAAATATGTAAGATAAGGTGTTTTTTTTAACATTCAACATGAAAAACTATTCTAGTAGAGCCTAAAAACTAATTCAAGACTTTGAAAAAAGCCATAATAGGTCCTCTTTATCTCTTAGCTGCTTTTATTTTTACTGTCAAGTATGTTCAAATCTGTATTACCAGAGCCAGTGCTGAGTCGTACTCCACCCAGACAGTCGGAGTGATGTGGAGTCCACACCGTTATTTCTGCACATGCCTGAATGAGGTCACTGGACTGAAACCCGTCATAAACCATGGTGTGGTTGAACACCGGGCTGACAGAAGCTCGCACCAGTCGAGTCCGCTGGCCACTGATGCCGCTTTCATCTGGTAATACCACACTGAACAAACACAGAACATAGTCATGCACTCATACATAATAAACAACTAAATTAAATGAAACACTCTGTCATGAATGTGCGCACACACCTTTTCACATATGTGTTGGGTGCACCACGTTTTGTGGGAAGTAGACCAACAATCTCTCTCAACCATATATGGAGCTCACCAGTGAGTGGATGACCATTTCCTGCAGCCACAGAACACACAAAACAAGATATTGACATGAAGGGGTTTTAAACACGCTGTACCTGAACACACCACAGGGGGGCAACACTGTCCCAGGACCAATCAGTGATGAGACCAGAGGGATCCAATAAGGTCCTCTTCAGCAGGGTTTACCAAACAAGGGGTTTGTGATTGGATGAAAAGCTAAGAATTAAATCATAACAAGAAATAGGGCTGCACAAATAATAATAACCCCCCCCCCCCCCCACAATATAGCTTAGAAGTGGTTATAAACCTCTTGTCAACTAAACAGCAAAAACTATTTTACGCCAAAATAAAAGCTTGAGGGTTTGAATAATATAAGACATTAGTATTGCAGTGTAAAATTAAATTATTTTTTAATGATCAAATATTATTTTTTTATTTAAAGTGCAATTGTATTATTACAATAGAAATATATTTCTGTTTTCATTGTGTATAATTAGAGTTAAATGTAATAACAATAATCATGTAAAAATATGATATGAACAATAATCACAAAATAAGTTTCTGATGAAATTAAAAAATGTATAATTAAAATACTTTATTTTATTTGTTAACCTGCATGACATGTGACCATTATCCAATATCAGAGAGTTTTGCTAAGTAATTGAAATATTAACATAAAGGGTGCACTCAGGGTGTACTTCAAGAAAATATTTTTTATCAAATGGATTCGGCTGACCAAAAAGTTTGGGAATCCCTGCTCTACAGTATAGCCTTTTACTGAAGGGAAAGTGGGCCCACCCATTAAAAACTGGTAATGGGCCACATGACTTTCAGCAATGGCCCTGCATATAAATGTGGATATAAAGGTTTTAAATATGAAGCATCTGCTCAGACTCACCCTCTGAACCCGGAGGTACAAACTTAATAGAGAACAGAATGGTTCCTCTGCTGATGATGGCATCTGGACTTAACTGAACCTACATCAAGAGAAAGAGTTTCCTAAATGAGAGACTGACTATCACAGGTTTATTTAACTACACATATCAGACTATGACTGCATCCGAAATTGCATACTTCCCAACTATACAGTAGGCAAAAAAGAGTATGTAACAAAAGTAGTATATCGGAATTCACAGTACATATAAAAGAGTCGTCAAAAATGTACCTGGATGACGTACTTCTTCCGGCGAGATTCTGAGGTGTGCATACGATGGACACTTTACTATCCCATGAGGCCACAAGAGAGGATTTGTGAAGGACAGTGAAGTGACATAACTGAAGCTTGTAGGTCACGTGATAATGACAACATGGCGAATGTTCACTATCGTGAAGTAATTACTTATTCAAAATAAGTACCTACTCAAGAGAGTATGTGATTTGGGATGCAGACTATCTTTGATTGGGCTCACTCTTGGCTGAAGGTTGTGCCAGGTTGGTTGGCTCTGGCTCCAGTCCCACAGACCCAGCCTCACTTCCACTTCCCCCAGGAACAGGTTTCTCCTCAGTCTCTCCAAGTGCCAGACTGACATACTCAACACACGAGCCTGGAGGTCCAGTCTGCGCACTTTGTACTGGTTCAGGCAACGTTTTATAGTTGAGTGGGGAAAGAAATACAATAGTACTGTAAGTTCAGTAATGCATTTTAAATTCATAGGATTAATTTGTAAAATAATAATCAATGAAAGAGAACTGACTTTCATGGTTTCATCATAGACTGGATTTAATGTTTTTCTTTTCATTGCAGTTTTTTTCTTACTGCGGGATGTGTTGTCGGGGAGAAGGTAAACTTTAACGTATCTGTGTGTGAGAGAAAGATGGAAACCATCCATCATATACGTTCAAAAGTTTGGGGTCAGTAAGATTGTTTTTAAAAGAAATTAATATGGTAACATTTACTTAAAGCCTTTATGTATAATGCATTATATCTTTTCATATATAATTGTAACCAAAGTTAAAATGCATTATAGTATTTGCAGATTCCTTGTTGAATCTGAAATTGGTTGTTTGTCCAGTGTTTAAATGCATTACACTTTGTAACAATAAATAGATAAGTATTATAATGTATTATAATGGTTACAATTATTCCTGAGACCATACGATGCATTATAAGGTGCATTACAAGGCATAATTAATGCACTAATAATACTTTTTCTAATGCATTATATATAAAGGCTTTCAGTAAAGTGTTACCGTTAATACTTTTATTTAGCAACGATGCATTGAATTGATCAAAGGTGACAGTAAAGACATAATTAATGTTTCAAATAATCACTGTTCTTTTGACCTTTCTGTTCATCAAAGAATGAACTGTTCAACACGCAGGGGTTCCCAATCCTGCTCCTGCCATCAGTTCATCTCCAACCCTAATCAAACACCCCTGAAGAAACCAATCAAGGACTTCAGGATAAGTGGCGCAGATAGGATTTTTTAACTGGGGGGGACCAAGCTGTCAGCAAATGATTTAATCTCAATTCGTTATTTTGCGTAATTTGGGCTTTAACTAGTGCTCAAGTAGTTACTTTGCATAATTTGGGCTAATGATTTGCACTAAAAAGCCATTGGGGGATTATTATTTGAAATCATGGATAAACAACAATGAACAAAGGTAAACAAAGGCCTACCTCATCACCACTAGCAATCCATGATCAGACTGTTATTTGACTAGTATGCCAATCACCCACCAAAACTTCATGTCTTCAGCAAAGTATTTTTTGTGGCTGTCCTCCTGCAGATCCTCACTTGACTGACTAGGGCAGAGGTCTTCAATCCTGCTCCTGGAGGGCCACTGTCTTGCAGAGTTTAGTTCCAACCCTAATCAAATACACCTGAAACACACAGCTCATCAAGCTCTTCAGGATCGCTTGAATATACAAAGGCAGATGTGCTGAAGCAGGTTGGAACTAAACTCTGCAGGACAGTGGCCCTCCAGGAGCAGGATTGAAGACCTCTGGACTAGGGCCTGCTTACTGTCATCAGAAATTGCCTGCAGGCCAGGAGGACAACATTTTAAATCTTATAATTTCAGTTAACCCTCTATACCTCTATAGAATTTCACAACAATGTGAAATACAACATATTCCTGACAATTAATGGCTAAAACTACTATTTCAAAAATGTCTAAGAATAACTCAATTTTAAATTTAAGTGTTAATTGCACGTTTGTTGCAATTTATAGATTAGAAATATCTTTCAAATGATGTATGACATATTAAGAAATGTTTTTCATAGCCCATAATTTAAGAATCTATATCCTCCGTTGCTCCAGTCCGTACAATGAAAAAACATGATTTCCTGCTATAAGAGGATGTCAAAAGTTTATGTAGGCCTTTATTTGTTGTTTGCATAAACCTTGCACCACACAAATGTATTTATTATAATTATTTTATAGTGGCTTACACAAGAGCAGGGCCGGATTAACGCAAAGGCAAACTAGGCACGTGCCTAGGGCCCGATTGGTGGGATGGGGCCCAGACAGAAGGACAAAAATAAAAAAATAAAAAAAAATGTACAAATGTCCTATCTACAATTTATTTCAATATTTATTAAATTAACTAAAAATAGTGACGATGTTTATCTTAATCATAGACTGTTACATTATGTCACATTAACGCCAGCCCATCAGGTGCTGCGAAGCAAAAGTCTAAATAGGCACGCAAAGAGGCACAGCTCGTAATGCAGGTGTGTGCGTTGTCCTCATCTATTTTGGAGTGATTGCAATGTTTTCTAAATATAAACTTGTACTGTAGATCAGCGTAATTTCTGGAAAAAATCATTCACCGCTTTATTACGAGTTTAAAAGAGCGCGAGCGTCATTAACGTGCCAAGACGCGACGCTTTGAATTTGCGCGTACAATGAATAACATCGCGTCGGGAGCTGACTAAAAACGCTACAAAAGTAAAAGACAGGACGTTTGTATTCAAAGTTAAAAAGCCAACACACTACAACATTTTAAATGTTTCAAATAAAGGATCTCATGACTCATGGGTCTATCTTCTAAATTCTGCTGATGATTAGATTATACACTGTCTGACATCAGCCTACTTACGCCAATAATATCAGTTTAGATTTTTTTTTTCTAATCAGTAGCGATCGTTTCTTTCTCTTCCACTTGATTTGTGTACAGCATATTTAAGCTAGCAATGCAATGCATAATATCATATTACTTATATTAATAATATGACATTATCTGCAGTCAATATTGATTAAATTGGAGGGGAAAATCCTGCCCATACCGCAGCTATGAAAAAAAATTATAAAAGCATATATCACTGAAGTGGTATTCTGGAACTGTGAATAAATTGAATAAAACAGTAAAATAACGATAACATCTTCATTAAACAAAAAAGAGATTACCTTGGATGAAGTTTGATTAATATGTACATACAGTAGACTACTGGTAAAAAGTCTGGACCAATTACTATTTTTAATGTTTTTGAAAGTTTTTTTATTATGCTCTACAAGCCTGCATTTATTTGATCAAAAATAAAAAAATAAATAAAAAAAACAGGAATATTCAGCAATGATGTGTTAAAATATATAAAAAGTGATAGTGAAGACTTTTTTAAAACAACTTTTTAATAATAAAAAAAATCCTGAAAAAAAGTATCACAGGTTATAAAATAAATATTAAGCACCATTTCTAACATTTGATAATAAATCAGAATATTATAAAGTTTTCTGAAGGATCACATGACACTAAATTCAGCTTTGCATCACAGAAATATATTTTAAAGTATAGTAAAATAGGAAAACCATTATTTTAAATTTTAATAATATTTCAATATATATTATTTTTCTGTATTTTTGATCAAATAAATCCAGGCTTGATGAGCATAAGAGACTTCTTTCAAAAACATTAAAATAGTAATGTGTCCAAACTTATGTACTGTGTAAGTAAAAACATTTAAAATTAAACGTTGTATAAATTAAAAGGTTAGGAATCATATTTGCTTCAAAAGTTTTTTATTGGGGGTGGGGGGCCTCCAACATGAATATTGCCTAGGGCCTCCAAATGTCTAGAACCGGCCCTGCACAAGAGTGAACATACCTCAGTCAATTTATACAGTACAATGGGTTAAATGATAAGATAAAACATTATTTCCTGGCGACGATAAACTGTTTGATTTATCCAACCATTCTTTTTGTGTTCATTCATTATTTGCCTCTGTCCTCTCACCTAAATGCATAGTTATGGTCTCCACATGTTGCTGTGTTTACTAAGTGCAAAAGCCTTCTTGCCATTATTGTCAGTTAACAATTCCCCTTAACAAATCTAATCTGCCACATCTGGGAAAGTCAACAGTCATAGGATACTTACATTGTTTGGTTTTTGAAAAAACGAGGTGATTGTTTTTTGTCTCTTCATTGCCTTTATGTGGCATTTATACAGTCGATTTTTTTCAGTTCAGAAAATCACAGACTCAGCTCAGTCATAGATTGTATTTGATCACTATGGTTACCAGTCCGCTCCTACAGGCACGATTGAGGCAGCTACCAGCTCCTCATAGGACCCCGGCGAGATCACTCACTCAGGAGTCGTAGCACACACACAGAGAGAGAGTGTGTAAACGTAGGTGGCATGATGGCATTGTGTGTTTATTGACAACAGAACAGCGTGTAGTGAGATCGTGGGTACAAACGAAATAATGGCGACCGGTGTAGATTATTATTGTGTGTCAGCCTGCGTCTGCCCCCGACCCGATTCTGAAGCAGCGGCGGGCCGGGACACTACTTTGGCTAATGTACATAGCGAAAACACTGGTTAATCCTCTGTTTTACCGATTTTTGTCGCCTTTCGTAGGGATAGTGAGGGCGGGGGACGGATCGGGTCACTATGAATCTGGGGGGGTCATGTCCCCCCCGTCCCCAGTGCCATCTGCGCCCCTGTTCAGGATCACTTGAAATTAAAGGCAGGGGTGTTTGATTAGGGTTGGAGAGGAACTGTGCAGGACAGTCCATCGGCAGGAGCAGGATTGGGAAACCCTGGTTTAAAACATTGTTAATAATCATAAATGTTTCTTGAGCAGCAAATCAGAATGATTTCTGAAGGATCATGTGACACTGAAGACTGGAGTAATGAAGCTGAAAATTCAGCTTTGATCAAAGGAATAAATTACATTTTACAATATATTCTAATAGAAAACAGCCTTTTAATATTGCAATAATATTTCACAATATTACTGTTTCTGCTGTATTTTTTATCAACCCTGGTGAGCATAAGAATCTCTGAGCTGCTACATCCTTATAGACCTTCCCGTTCTCTCAGGTCAGCTGATAAACTGCTCCTAAGTGTGCCCAAAACAAAGCGCAAGCTTAAAGGGGACCGTGCTTTTGCTGTAGCAGCCCCTAAACTATGGAACAATCTACCTCTGCACATTAGACAGGCATCTTCATTATCTATTTTTAAGTCTCTTCTTAAAACCCACCTCTTTTCCTTCGCCTATGTTAACTGAAACTGACAATTCTTGTTTTGTTTTTTTTGATTTTATGGTCTCTATATATGTTTGTTATTGTTTTTATTTGTATTTTATGAGCTTTGTTTTTAGGGCTTTTTTGTGTATTCATTTATTGTTTTACTGTACAGCACTTTGTGTCCACTGTGAATTGTTAAAGTGCTCTATAAATACATTTTGATTGATTGATTGATTGATAAGAGACAAAAATATTAAAATAAATAAATACTGAAAGTATGACTACTTTCCCATTTTATAAATAGTTAATAGTTATGACATTGTACACTTACGGGTCCGATCGATTTTTGCGGGCCGGTGCAAGGTCTTGGCAACATATAATGTGCACGTGAAGCTCCTCCTTCTTGATGTCATACTGCAACGAGAACTGGATCCGCCCCGATACTACAACGTCCCCGAAATCCCCCACACTGTACAGGCTCATCAAACTGCCATTCATCTACTCACACAGAAACTGCACTGTTTACACTCCAAAGCTTCTGCCGCTGCTGTAGACCATCATGTGTTGTGCTTGAGAGTGTGTGTCTTACCATATGATGAGAGGTCAAGCTGCTAACTGAGCCAAACCTAGTGTAGTCTAGTTCAGTGCTGCCAGAGTCAATGTCCCCCTCTGAGTCCATCTACAGAAACACACACACACAGAGACATATATTACACAACAGGTTCTCACACGTGTATGTGTGCATCTGTACAACAGGCCTCTCTGAACAGACCTGTAGATACGGTGGTGAACTTGGCAAAACTCTCCTTTCTTTGTCTGCGGACTCTCCAAAACTTCCTGAGGCACGAGGGAAAGAGAAGGTGAGCCGAGTGGAGCGTTGAGGCATTTATAAATGCATCATATGATTTGACTGTCAGTACAGTGAATTTTACCTTCAAGACCATTCCCTACTGCTGCGCTCTTCTGTTCAAAGCAAGAACATTATGTGAAATCTCTCATATTTCACACGCATAGATAATATAATCTTGTAAAAATGTAAAATGACCTTTGTGATGTGTCTTGTCCTGGATTGTGGTTCAGGCGTTACCTTAGGAATGAGACTAAAAAGGATGTACCACAATATAAGAGTGGATCATAATTAAACTAATAATTGAATATTAGTTCACACCCTTGCATCTGTCATGCTTTGTTCGAGTTTAAAACACATTAAATATTCTGTAATATCGATTTGACTGCACTGACAATACTAAAAAGAAAACCTGATGTTTTTGATGATGACAGATGTTTCATGCAGAGTTGCTTTATAGCTGATTCGACTTCGTTACATAATTGACGAATTTTGCAACTGACAGTTATTGAACGGAACTGAATCATTATTGAACTGAGCTGAATAACGACACTATTGTCTTTTTTACAGCAAAATTCAAATTGGTCATATTTGATGAAGTTTGCATCATTGATAGTTATTTTACTGTTATCTCTGTAAAGCTGCTTTGAAGCAATCTGTTGTATAAAGCGCTATATAATTAAATATGACATGACTTACAAGTATCTGCACAGAAAAAATTCGCATTAAATATTTCTGATTAAAAAATATTATTGAATCATCATTTGCATGTTAACATGTTCATACGCAAGCTACATGAAGTATGACCAAGTACGCTGGATTTAATGGATTTCCATGTACTCTTCCATGTATTCTTTAGTGTGTAATGTTGCTGTTTGAGCATGAAAAAGGTCGGCAAAGTTACAAAGTCACTTAAAGAGTTATTCTCTATATCAGTGTCAGTGTTTCTGAACTTCCTGAAACGCCTCCATTGTAGTCTTGAGTTTTCTTCTGGGAATGAACACGTCACAATATTCCTCATTTAATTCCTGCCCAAGGCATACGCTAAATAAAGGGACGAGGCCTGGTTGAGTTAGTAAGAAGTGTGTTGAAACTGGCTGTTATGGTAATGGAGGGGACATTCCCAAATACGCTTGTAGCGTTGACCAATCACAACACACTGAACCAGCCGACCAATCAGAGCACAGTGTGCTTTTCAGTAGGAGGGGCTTCATAGAGACAGGAACTAAACAGGGGTGCGTTTCCCAAAAGCATCGTTGGCCAACTATGATCGCAATTTCCATTGAACTCTATTGGTAACGACGGAACTTGTGACCATAGTTGGCTTTGGGAAACGCACCCCAGAGCGTTACTGACAGACTGGGAAGAGAGGAACTGCAACAATGTCAAATATGTGAAGGTGTTTTTTGAACATTGAAGCATGAAAACCTATTCAAGTAGAGCTTAAAAACAAAATCTTTGTAAAACGGCATAATATGGCCTCTTTAATATACAGACTGTTTAGATGCATTCATTTTACTCAGTCCAAAGTTAAGGAAGAGAGATGATACCAAAAGTTGCACCAACCTTTCTACATCTTTTTCTTTTTCCTTCTTTTCCTGGCCCTTGTCATCCTCTCTTACACTTATATGTTCCTGCAACTCTCTCTCTGAACTCTTTTCTTCCTCTTGCTGCTCATGTAATTGAAAAGAGTTATTACCTTTTTCTTCATCAAATATTGCCGTCAAAGGTGTATCTACTAAAAAAAAAAGAATATTGTCAACACATGTATATGCACACAAATACTACTCTACAGGGATGAGTAGGAGATCATGTAACCTTTTTCACGTCGCTTACGGCGTATGGAGGCATGCACAACATCAGCTCCTCCCTTCTGATATCTCTTAGCGCGCTCTTCATGAAACCACTCACCCGAGAGAGAGCGCAGATGGATGGGGTCTGACACCGTCTGCTGAAGCTTACTGAAAACACAAATATCTTTCATTGCTCCTATGACTTATGTGAACCAAATAAGTCCAGTATTGTACACAGACTGACCGTACTCTCCCTTCCTCTTTGCTGCGTAGTTCAGCATCTCTCAGCAGAACATTGAGAATTACAGTTTGCTCCACCTCAGTCAGGTGACACAGATCTAATTTAGGTTCCCCTTCCATGTCAGGCACACTTCAGTGTTCTTCACACCTGGATATTAAGATGATTTAGATTAGATTTATGAGAAACCACACCTAAGAGTTGCAGATGGAAATGTGGGAACTGAACGAGTTGAATGCACAAATGAGAGAATAAAAATAAAAAATAAAAACAAAGGTTCTTGTATCAGGAAAGCAATTTTCAATTGCAAGACACTTTAAAAATCAAGCTCCAACCTGCGTTAATGTTTATTCATGCCCTCCAGATGCAATAAAGTGACTTCAAGTTCCCTAAAACAAGAAAAATAAAAAAACATACAGTAGGCATGTGAATAGCCCACTAATGCATCTTTAATACATTGTTTTTATTGTTTTAATGCCACAAGGATATGCCACAGTTCTAATAATAACATCAACTTTCTCAGATAATGATTTTCAATGCTTTTTGTTTGTATGGTTTTTTTTTTTATTTACTTTATTTTTCTTACCCAATATACAATTTCTTCACAGCCCAAAATGTCATCTTTATATGTTTACTTAAATATAAGCCTATACCTTAACCCCCTAATAAAAACTTGCTTCCCACACCACTAAATTCACAAGTGTACATATTAAACTCTTATGCAACAAGTGTTTATATGTATAAATGTGTATAATATATAATTAATTAATTTCATTAATTCCTATTTGAATTTGACTTTGTAACTGATATAAAAAGAATTCTGCATTTTTCTGCTTTGTCCCAAGCAATACTGACAAATAAAGAGATAAAAATCCAGCAGCAGGAAATGAAACGGTTTCATTTCAAATAAGTATCTGATACAAAGCGATGCTTGAATCGCGCACGGGCAAAACAAACAGCGAAAAACAAGGCAAAAGTAAACAAATTGCTTACCATTGCACTGAGGCCAAGTGTTTATCTACTTACATATAACACAAGCATAAACTATTATAATGCACTTTAGATCAAGCTGCTAAAGACTTTCGGTTAGTTAAATGTTAAACAAACGAGGATAAATTAACAGATGGAGTCGCACCTGTCAAACTCTCCCACTTGCACCCAACTCAAACGTGGAAAAGAACGAGAAGAAGCAACTAATGTTGACTTAAACAACAAAATGTAATATCATTACCTCATCTAATGTCCTCTGGGTATTTCATTGTCGCGGGTTTTTCTTTGTCAAGTTTAGCTGTCGGTAGTTTCTAAACACACACTCGTTTGTGTCTGGTTTGGCAGGACTGGCACTCACACACACCCGCCCTCGGGCACAGAGCAAAATACGAACCGGATTCTCACACATCACCGAGTATGCACTTATTTTACTAATCACTTCACGTTCACACAGCATGTTATGTCTCTCTCTCTCTCTCTCTCTCTCTCTCTCTCTCTCTCTCTCTCTCTCTCTCTTAGGTTGTCTCAGTGTTGGGGAAATTTACAAGTAATGCATTACAATATTGTGTTACTCCTTTAAAAAGTAACTAATTGCGTTAGTTACTTTTTATGAAAGTAATGCGTTAGTTACGTTACTTTTGCGTTACTTTTTTCCTCACCTGGGTTTGGCATGCTTGTTTGTTTTTTAACTCTTTCCCTGCCAGCATTCCCTTTTATCATTTTCTCAAATCTTTTATGGCCCCCAGAATATTTTGTTGCATGAATATCTGAATATATCTGCAATATATTAAAAGAAAGAAGAGATCTCGGCTTAAAAAAACAAAACATTTTATTCTGGATTCATGCATGAATATGGGTAAGTTTAATTTAAAAAAGCAATATTTTGAATGTTCTGAATGGATTCAGAATGATGATCAAAACACAGATTTTGGTTTATATACTGTTTAATGTTTGATGATCACTTTATTTTACATGTGTACACAATGCTTTTATCACTGGTCTCTGCTTTTTTTCATTTGGTACTCACATTCTGTACTCTTTCAGAAGATGTGTAATAGCGCCCCTACCATATAACAATGAAAAAAAAAATTTACGGAAATTGATGTCATAGAGGAAAGAGATAACAATAAATAAGTTCTATTTTTGGCAAATGTAAAGCCTGAATAAGCATCAGCCTCAAGGAAGTGCAAATTCACACCTGTACAGCTCAAACCTTCATCAGTGCTGCCATAACCATCATGGGGACAGAAGAATTGTCAATGAATGGGAGAACAAAGTAACTTGCGTAACTTATTTGAAATAGTAACTCTGGTATTTTCTTGTAAATTTAAATGTAATGGGTGACTTTACTAGTTAATTGAGAAAAGTAATCTGATAACATACCTTCGGGTTAGTCCAACACTGGTCATTACTGTGCTAATAGTATACTAATAGTGACTTTTGTCTGGTATTTATGAAAATGATTCCTCAATTTTGGACTACTCAATGTTTAAATAGACTTTTGTATAATGTGTGACGTGTGGATTGTATGTGATAATAATGATGCGATGGTAATGACATTTCTCACTTTTTGGAGAAAAATCCGTACACGACTGGGACTTTCTAACACATCAAGTTATAGCTAGCAGTTAATTAACTTTGAGCTTATAAAAATATTAAGAAATGGTTTGGTTCTGAATTCAAACTTTTGAAGAAAGCTTAGCAAGGAGGGTTTTCTAAATGCCTGACATGATGGTAATGATGACAGCCTTATTGAGGAAAGCAGTCCTTTGTAATAAAAACAAACACATTGTATATGTAAATAAAACATTTTCCAAGTTTCCGAACAATTTAGTAATGCTTTTTCCTTTTTTTTTTCATTCTTGGGGACAGAAAAGGTCCATTTGTTTTCACGTTGTACTCATGTCTGCTATTGTCAGTTCCGGTTTGGAGTCTCTATCTGCCCACACCTACTAAACACACACTGACACACGATCAGAGGATTACAAATACAACGGACAGACACTTAGACGCTCATGTTATTCTCAGGCATTGTTCATTGAGTCGTGTAGCAACTGTTTTAGTGCTATTTCTATTTGCTAAGGCTGAAAGAACATTATCAGGAACATATCAGAATGGACATGATCAATCATGAAGAAAACATTCAAAGTTCAAAAGCTTGCAAATATTATGCCTCGGATAACACACATATTGCATTTTGACGTCAGTCCACAAGCTAAAACCCTAAATTATGTAACAAATGTTATTTTGAAGCTGCTCACCTTTTACATAACTTCTGCTGGTCACTTATGAAAAGCCATATTTCTCAAGCTGTAATAAAATACTCATTTAAGTAACATTTTGGGGGTTGGAATGTGTTTATTAAAGGGATTTTTTTTTTACAAAGCAATGTTTTGCACATTTGTATCACTCAAGACTCTTACAAACATTCAAAGACATGTACAAAAATCATATATAAACACAATTATGCACACTCATACATGCACACACCTCTCAAGCAAACATCTAAAGTCATCAACAGTGACACTTCACTGGCAAATCCAGTATCTTTATACCCCTCCCACTTATTATAATATTAAACCACACAACCAATCACAACCCTGTATCCCTGAGTCCAGCCTCATAACTCATCATGAGTGACTTCATCTGCCTTGAGTTTAAACTCATCCTCTGTGATTCGTCCATCCTTGTTGCGGTCCTGATTATCGTACATGTTCTCTATGATGCGTTTCGTTTCAAAACCTGGCGCAAGACGACCTTTGCCCTCTTCTACCTGCAGGAGGATGTAATCTGAAAACTGTATGGAAGGGACAGACAATAATAAAATTAATTAACATTTTGCAGATGTATTGGTGATACACAGACAAACACACAGTTAAAAGTAGTATACCTCAGTGGAGTCCACTTGTGCGTCTTTGTTCTTGTCCATCTCACTGAAAAGATCAGGAGAGACATCGTTGTTCCACACAAACATGTAGCCGTCAGGAAGACCCTCCTCCATGTCCACCATCTCAACATCAAACACCAGCACAGCACTGCCAGGGACCTCTCCATCTGAGCAAAGAAACGGTACTTAAAGTCACTATGAAATCAAAATTGACAATTCTTGTTTTGTTATGGAATATTGCATTTATCCGTTCACATCTTTATTTATTATATATCTAATTCATGTGTGCTCATAATCTTTAAATCGAAATAACTTCCCCTCCCTCTTTCAGTGACATCTCTTTTCTTCTCTGATGACGAGGGCGGGGCAACCTGTCACTCACATTTTCCACCAATAGCAAACCACAACTATCCAATCAATTTCCCATGGACAAAATCAAGCCCCGCCCTACATTTTTTCTTCACTTGGATATACATCACAATGGGAAGAAAAGACTAACGTATCTTCCATTTCATACCATCTTTAATATTCTATATTTAATATTCTGGGAAATATACAGGTTTGAACTGTTTATACACGTTGGTAGTTGCAGTTTTTTAGGGACCATCCCTCTCATCATTGCATAATTAAAACATTAAAATAACATTAGTTGACTCTCTGAATGACAGCTAATGCTTTTTGATAAAACAAAACCAATTTCAGCACATGATTGTTTTTTAGCTGAGTGGGTTTACTTTGCTGAGGTCTGTTGGCTCCCTCTGGTGGGTCCATCACAAATTGCAATAAAAAATCACGAAGCTAAGCACTGTCATAACATGCTTAACATTACCAAGTAACATAACATTTTTATTTTTACAAAATAGTCAGTGTGAGTCACAACCAGTTCTTAAGTATTAAGTATAAGTTAAGATTCTTAAGTAAATGATTCTTAAGAGACGGTTCATTTTAGTGAATAAAATTAATTCAGCTCAAAGTCAAACAGTGGCTGCATCCGAAATCGCATACTTCTCTACTATATAATAGGCGAAAAAAAGTATGTGACAACAGAAGTACTTCCGAATTCACAGTGCTCATAAAAGAGTACTCACTTTACTATCCCATGAGGCCTCGGGAGAGGATTTGTGAATGACAGTGAAGCGACACAACTAACACTGGTAGGTCACATGACAATGACAACATAACGAATGTAGTACGTCCAGATTACATTCATACTACACACATACATTCTATATAGAACTTTTTAGCAGTTGTGAAGTAATTAATTATTCAAAATAAGTACCTACTCAAGTGAGCATGTGATTTCAGACACAGCCCATGTAGTCCAATTCACAAAGAAATGACTCTTATGAGTTGGCTCTTTTAATGAATTGTTCAAAAAGCTTCACTAATCTACAATCTACTAATAACGGTTTGAATAAGTCAGGAGGGTCACCGTGAATTTGCAAAGTAAGACACGTTCCTGGATCAACATATTTTGTTGATCGTGGAATAACATTCCTGTCCCAAAATTTAGTCCTTACCCTATCCCTACCCCTAAACCTAACCCTACCCATACCTTTTCCCTAAAATCAGAGGGAAATGATAGGTGAATAACACTGATGTTGAAGCACCTCAGCCTGGTTCTAAGCCTAAACTTGACATAACTGTAAACTTGTCCCTCAAATCTGATTGGTTGATCTGAAAGTTGTTCCAGGATCAACAAAGATGTTGATCCAGTAACATGTGGTACTTGGTGAAATCACGTTCACCAAGTTGGTCGAGTCCTTCACTGAATGAATTCAGAACTCAGAATGACCTTAGAGGAAATAATGATAATATAAATGTGTCTTACCAACTCCCCTCTCTCCATAGGCAAGGTGAGGTGGAATGACTAGCTTGCGTTTCTCTCCAACACACATTCCTGTTAGCCCTTGTTCCATGCCTAAAACCACCTGTCCGGACCCCAGAACCACATCATATGTCTTGCCAAAGGTGTGCCTGCATTAACACACAGACACAGAGGAAAACACCAGTTTAGATAAAAACATTAATAAAATAAATACTTGTAATTTCAACTTCAAAAAAGGAAATGCTATGCAAAACGTATAATTGCAACGCACGTGGAGCTGATGTTGGTGCCATCCATGAGAGTGGCGTTGTAGTGGTATTTGACAAAATCACCATTTTTTGCATTGTAGGTGCAATTCTCTGGCTTCACACTGGTGATCACAACTGTATCAGATGGGTTGTGGAAATCAATAATGTGGACATCAAACACCAGCACAGCTGAGCCAGGGATCTTAGTTCCTGTAGGAGGAGATAGAAGAGATTCATACAAAGGTAAATGTTTGTTGTTGTTTTTTCACCTAGTCTTAAAGTGCCCTTATTATGCTATTTTAAAGGTTCTTGGTTTTGTTTTGGAGGTTTACATGTATACAAAAAACACTTTCATTTTCTCATACTATTCATTGCAGTCAGCTCTTTTCTCACAGTGTCTGCAACGGTTCGATAAAGGATTCGGTCTCTCTAAACCCCGGCTTTCCGAGAGCCTGCTCTACTCTGATTGGTCAGATGGCCCAGTCTGTTGTGATTGGTCGACTGCTTAGAGTGGATGTTGGAAACGAAAAACCATTACCATATCTGAATTTCAGCTCTTCCTCAGCACTTGATACACAGTGATACGAACTGTAACAATGGCGTCGGTTTTACTGTATCAATTCGAGTCCAACTCCTTTCCTTTGGAAGTGCATTAAAGTGTATTTATTTTTGCAGTGCAGAAAACTGTCTTCTTGACATGTGGACAACAGTAACTCCATTAATCGAGCACTTTGATCTTTGAAACTTTGCAGACCTGTTACATTCACAAAAAGCTATATTACACACTGCATGAAAGGTAATATCCGAAAAAGCACTTTAAACAATAAAAAGGCAGATCAACACACACCTGTGCCCTCTTCTCCATACGCCAGGTGAGGTGGGATAACGACCCTCCTGCGCTCTCCAACACACACACCCAGGAGTCCTTGGTCCATTCCTGCGATCACATAGCCTTTACCGATGTAAGTGTCATATGTGCGATTCCTTGAGTAACTGAAACATAAACACAACTGTAAGCATAAGTGCATATGGCAAGCCGTTTTAACATTTAATCATTTAAACCTACTAGTCTCTATTTTCATGCTACTAGTACTTTTTCATTAGCTACTAGTACTTATTCATTATATACTAGTGCCTATTTATTAGACACCAGTATCTTTTTTAATTGTTACTAGTAACTATTCTTATCTTACTAGTCACAACTAGGGCTGTCACTTTTGTGAAAAAATCCTGTTCGATTTTTGAGATATATGTGTTCATTGAATCGATTGTAAAATCGATTTTTCCATGTCTAAAGACGTTTCCATTTTCATCACCAAATATTGGCAAATCCACGGACAACTAACAGGCATTAGGACGAACGTAAAGAGGGCGATTGAGACGCGCACAAGTCAGCAATATTTCTGATGATTTATTGGCGTGAAGTTTTGTGCACAATGACAAACAGGAGTGCAACATTCAAGGATTGAAATCAACACCCGTCAAATTCGGATAAAAATTAACTTTGGCGGGTAACGCTGTCATATCACGAGCCAATTTGGCGTTTTTCTATGTTTACTCACTTTGCTGGGGAAGTTCGTGTAAGCCAAATCTGCGTGGATTTAGCGCAGATACGCAACTCGTGAGTCCTAATGATATATTAAATTCAGCGTATTGCGCAGAATCTGCGCATTTCTGGCTTACTTGAACACACACGTAACTAAGCAACAAATAACGGCGGGCTTGTTCACTTGCACTGAAGTAATAGCGAATATTAAAAAGCATTTGGTTAACAGAAAAGACATTGTTATTTTCCAACATCCTACATGTTCTGTGTACTGTATTGATCTGTCTACCTAAAACACATTTTTGGTTAAAAAAAAAAAAGGCAGTTAAAATCGATTCCCTATTTTCGTTTTCTAAACTTGTGTTGGTTGGTCCGATCGATTGTGCAATCGATTTTCGAACGTAAAGTGACAGCCCTAGTCACAACTGCAAATAGTATCACAACTAGTATTTATTTTATAGGTACTAGTATCTAATGACTTAGTACTAGTATTTATTGAATAAATACTAGTATCTAGTAATAGGTACTATCTAAAAAATAAGTACTAGTACCTAATGAATAACAACTACTATCTAATATATATGTACTAGTCACAATTGGAATACATACTAGTCAGAACTGAATAGTTGATATCTGAATGACAGATCCCCATAGAAGTCAATGGCAAAAAATTTAATTTGTTACTAGTAACAAAAGAATAGTTACTAGTCACTATCGAAATAAGTACTAGTATCTAATGAATAAGTACTAGTATCTAATAATAAGTACTAGTAACTACTGAATAAGTACTAGTATCTAATGAATAAGTACTAGTAACTAATAAATAAGCACTAGTATCTAATAAATAAGGACTAGTATCTTTAAAAAGGTACTAGTATCTAAAGAATAGGCACTAGCAGCAAATGAATAAGTACTAGTACTTAATGGAATAGATACTAGTATCAAAAAAATAAGTACTAGTATCATGAAAATAGAGACTAGTAGGTTTAAATGATTTAATGTTAAAACGGCTTGCCATAAAGTGCACTGTATATCACTTTAAAAAATTAAAATGTCTAGGGTTTTTACCTGGAGTCAAAGAATGTGCCGTCCAGCAGGGATCCGTTATAATGATACCGCATAAAGTCTCCAACTTGACTCTTGCGGGGACAAGGATCTGGAAGATTTTCCACCTGTACTGTGATTTCATCTTTGGGGTTATGAAGGTCCAGCAGAACCACATCAAACACCAGAGAGGCTTGACCGGGGATGTCACTTCCTGTGAGAGGAGACAACGATGCTGTAATTCTTAATTTGAATGGACAAATACTGTTAGTTGTATATATTACTAATAAAATGAGTCTCACCGTCCCCATTCTCTCCATAGCCAAGGAAAGGTGGTATGGTGATGATGCGTTTTTCTCCCACACACATTCCCAAAAGCCCCTGGTCCATTCCCGCAATGAGCCAGCCAATCCCCACGTAAGTGTCATAGGTGCGCATACGTGTGTGACTGCAAATGAAAGAATCAGAATTACTCATCTGGAAAAAAATTACACTAATCTTTTTTTTATATTCTTGAAATTTAATAAATAAAATAAGCAATAATTAGAATTAGGATGAAAATGGTTTTAACCTGTTTATGTTTTCCATTTATTTACATTTGTGCATTATACAACAGTTCTGGTCCTCAAATGTGATTGGTCAAGCAGCGGTCCAAGAGTGCTATTATATATTGCTTTTGTGCGTTTTAAAGAAGGGGTTTTCTATATTTTTTGATGTCACAGACCCACATATAATCCTATGTTTATACGAGGGACCCCATCCAAAAATTGAAAAGGCAGCTATACAGTTTCATGTATAAAGAACCAATTTATACTGAATAAAATAATATTTATAAGTGTAAAATATTATTTAAAAAAAAAAATAATAATTTCCACTCCCCGTAGTACTCTACTGTTAGATGTATTTTATTATTAACCTTATTTTATCATTTACTTTAATCTAATATTTATTTATTTATTTAAAAAAAACAAATAAAGGCAGACTGTCATTGTTGACAGCGATTTTTCAGCGGCTCTTTCTGCATGTTACAGGATTACATCAATAGGTGGCGACATGTGACCGTCTGTATAAGTGAGTCATTTGACTCTCTTACTCCACCGATTTGAATCGGTTAATGATCAAATAGGTGTGTTTGAATTGACGAGGAGCTGCGCAGACCGATCAGTTTATGATATTAAAATACTGCGACTATAGGGCGACTCGAAAGCATACGGAACCGTCTGTTCGTAACTTTGATGTCATACACTGATCGGTCTGCACAGCACCGCTTCAAGATGAACACACCTATTTAATCATTAAACGATTCGTTCAAAAACACTGAATCATTTAGGAACATTCGCTATATATACTGTATGTGTATGTATATACATATATATCTATTTCTTATTGTTTATTTTCGTGAGGTCCACATGACTCACCTGGAGTCGAACAGCGTGCCATCGAGCAGAGTGCCATTATAGTGGTACCGGATATAATCAGACACTTCAACAGTGCGGTTACAGCTCTCTGGCTTGAGGTAGGTCTTTATCTGCACCTTGTCCTCTGGGTTCCAGATGTCTAACATCAGCACATCAAAGTGAAGGATGGAATCTGCGGGGATGATGTCACCTGACAGAAAACGACAAAAAAATACTTTCAGGAATAAAATCAAATAAGCTTTGCAGCTTTGAAACCAGGCCACCTATTTAAAGCAAGACAATAAATGCTTTAGTCTTTGTGTTTACTGTAAAGACTTCATTATTAGTTTTCGTTTGCCAGGGTAAGTGTGCCATCCTGTGTATTGTGTAGCCTATGTGTCACTGGAAAAGCTTTTTATGATGATGAGATATATTATAATATAGTCTTACATCAGAAGAATTTCTAAAGGATCATGTGACACTGATAACTGACTGCTGAAAATTCAGCTTTGCATCACAGGAATAAATCATATACATTAGTTAATGTATTAATGAATATGAACTAAGACTGAGCAATACATTTATTACAGAACTTATTCATCTTTGTTAATGTTGGTTAAGCAAAATAGTTCATTGTTTGATCATGTTAGTTAGTTCACGGTGCATTAACTAACGTTAACAAATACAACTTTTGATTTTAATAATGTATTAGTATTGAGTTTGAATAGTTGTTTATGCCTGATGAAGGTCGTAAGACCGAAATGTTGATAATAAGATTTGAATACTCATTTGCAAGTACTGATAGTGTGCGGGAGTTCCTTGTTTTTTTGTAAATAATGTATGAGTAAATTATGAAATTAACATGAACTAAGATTAAAAAATCCGGTAGAAGTATTGTTCATTCTTAGTTCATCTTAATGTTAACTAATAAAACCTTGCTGTAAAGTGTTACCAATTACATTTTGAAATACAAAAGTGATGTCTGGAGGGGATATTTGTTGTTTTTTTAAATTACCCTACAAGTTCTATTAAACCATCAAAATATGAGGAAAATATTTAATATATATATTTTTAATATGTTAAATATGAGGGAGGAACAAAACACTAAATTTGCTTAAGGTATTTATCTGATAAAAGGTTTTATTTTACTATGCAAAAAAAAAAAAAAAAACAGAAAAAAAAAAGCTTGCAGGAAAAAGCATAGACTACAACAAAATCAGTTATTAATATTTTGTTGTTTCTCTTGTTTTGATTGTGTTCATAATTTCTTTGTATGACAGCCTGGCCAAAAATGATGTCCCTTCAATTTGGCCTGTTTCATTGTGTTAAAAAAATAAATAAAAAACACACTCTGGTATATGTGCAGTTAATTCTACACATCTGTTTGTTTCATGCAGCTGGATTGGGCAGACATGCACACACAATCTCCACAACTAGTTCTGACAAGCGCACATGGTTCAACATTCCTCTTCGGATCACTCCCCTTGGGAATACACACCCCCATCCGTTCAACTTCCCCCCTTTCTCTCTCTCCACCGCGAGATCCCATGCTCCCGTGACTCAGCAGGAGTGCAGGAGAATCATGGGAATTGTAGGTCTCTGTAAGTTTGTGCCTATTCACATGCAAATGTGCTGATGGCATCTACACCGACATACATCTAAATGACAAATAATTGCATTCATGCATGAAGTGGTAAACAGAGAACTGTGATTTTAAAGTGTGTTTACCATAGCCGTCCTTCCCGTAGGCAAGCTGTGGAGGGATTTTGATCATCCATCGTTCATTTACACACATGCCCACTAAAGCTTTGTCCATCCCAGCGATCAGCTTCTTCTGGCCAACAAACACATTATAGGTGGTCCCACGGTCATAACTGCAAACACACACATAAACAAACAAACATGTATTATACCACAAAAAGACTTTTCTTAGTAATCATTTTGGTGTTGTTTTTCAGTAAAAACATCCTTCTGGATATCTATTCTTGAGAAGCATACTTTTATAAGATGTTAAGACATGTATACTATTACTATAGTATACATGTAGTAAAGTAACTATGTCACCTTACAATAAAGTGTTATAGAATTTATATTTCTTGATAAGTTGGCAAATTTTATTTTATTGCATTAAATGTATATCCAACAAATGAGGTTTATACTTAAAACAATATTTTTAATTTTACTATTTGCCATTGGGCTAACAATAAACTTACTTTAAGATATATTCTCCAAAAAGTCTTATCTCACAGAACAATTTGTTTACACTTTTCATGTATGTATACATATATCACTGTAAAAAATATATATGATCATAGATGATATATATAAATATATGAATATATGACCAGGTATGTTTTTTACAATGCTTTTACTCATCAAATTAAGTTCAGCAATTTTCAACTTTTTTATAAGTTATACAAGATTCATCTCATTTTAAGTCACTTTAATGTAATTTAAGTTGAAATGACTTAAACATCCAAGGTGATTGCACTTAAAAATTATTTTTTTTACAGTATATATATATATATATACTGTATATACACATACTATATATACATATAACTTTATTTACACTTTTCATGTAAATGTACCTTTAAAAATATGTCAATTATCTTGCCCATAATTCATTAATTTGTTCACGCACTCATTCATTCATTCACTCACTTACACATTGATTCCTTGGTTCACTCAGACACGTATTCATTCACTCATTCATGCATTCATTCTATAGACTATTGCAATTTGCAAATGTAAACTTGTTTTAAATCAGTTGTAAATGTTTAGGATGTGCTTTGCATTAGTTAATGTTCACTATGGTAGGCCTAAATGAGCAACATATCTGCTCTGCCTGCGTGGCTGTAGTAAACCTACACACGCAAATGGCTTCAGGCCAGGTGAGAAGAGGAAGAACAATGAAGGGCAAACATGTATTTTGCACTAACCTGGAATCAAACTTCTTTCCATCAGGGAACATCCCGATGTAATGATAACGAACAAAGTCTCCTGACTTGACCAGGCGTTCACAGCGTTCCGGAGTGAACGTCTTCTCTATCACGATGTCATCTAACGGTACCGGCGGCGGGTTGCACGCCACGAACGTAACTAGGACAGCTAAGAGAATCATTTGCACCGTTAATCGTATCATTTTCCGTTGTTTTTAGCTAAGGACTGGTTTGCTGCGTTCGCGCGCTGCAGCAGAGTCTCCTCGATCTCTCTCGCGCACTGTAGATGAAACGGGGAGTGTGTAGACGTGGTGGACGGATCCTCAAACTCACTCTAACTTCTTCTTCTTTTGCCCGCGGTGTCACTTTACATGGAGAACGCGCAGGAAAGGGCTCCGTTTTGCAGGGAAAAGCGGAAACGCAGGCCTGGAGGCTGGAATGTTTTCTACGTGGCACAGAGATGGGCGGCTCGCGCTTTATGAGACTGTAATTATAGTGGGACCATAATGCAGCGCAACAGGCGTTTCAGATCAGAATCTCACATGCCCCTTTATTTACTGTGAAGCAGTTTTTGATAAACGTAATGTTATAAAATAGCAGGAACAACATAAAATGCATCTTTTCACTTTAGGAATCTTCATTTTAAGGGCTTTCCCCCATTGTTTAACCTATTAAATCGCAATCAATCTAATCCCCCCCCCCCCCCCAAAAAAAAAAATAAGTGGGCACATAATGTATACAGAGCAATGAAACAAACTGTTTTTTTTTTTTTTTTTTTACAAAAGTTAGTGAAATTATGTTCTATTTCTGGTCACAACTGCTGGAAAAATATAGGCCTAATATATATATATATTGCCTTGTTGCTCAATAAGACCAATAGAAAGTTGCAAACAATGTGTGTGTGTGTGTGTGGTCCTGGTAAATGTAGGGGACATTATGGTAATAAAATGTCCGAAATCATTGTCCTTGTGGGGACATTTTTGGGTCCCCATGAGGAAAACTGCTTATAAATTATAATAAGTGATGTTTTTTTTTAATGTAAAAATGCTGAGTTTTCTGTCATCATAGGTAGGTTTAGTGTAAGGAGAGAGAATATACAGTTTGTGCAGTGTAACAATTATGTCTATGGAAAGTCCACATAAAAAAACACAACATTGTGTGTGTGTGTGTGTGTGTGTGTGACTATTTGCAGGCAGAAAGAAGACAGTATGTGAACTATGTGTAAAATAAACTCTTTTACACCCTAAAGTAAATGTTGGCCACAGATGTTACCGAAGGGTTTAGATGAATAAATATTTGTTGGTAAATCACTGTAGTGTTTTTATCTGCATGGGGGAAGGGAGCGCGCTGACGGAGTTTGGGGACGTGGAGAGTCTGCGGGCGGGTCTTGTTCTCTCCCACCCCAGCGTACTTTGGGATTCCCATACGGGACCATGGCCTCCTCATCGCACTGCCTGAGGCTCGCATTTCTGTTATTCTGCTTTTCTTTTTGCGTTCTTGCGCAGTATGAGAAATACAACTTTCGCAGTTTCCCACGGCACGAGCTCATGCCCCTGGACTCTGCGTACCGACACGCTTTAGACCAGTACAGTGAGGAGAAGTGGCCCGAGAGCGTGGAGTTTCTGGAGGTGAGTCTCCGGTTGTACCGACTGCTCAGGGACAGCGAGGCCTTCTGTAACCTGAACTGCAGCACGGTACGACTCGACGACGAGACCCGCTTCAGCGACTTCCCCGAGCTACACGCGTTCGGTAACGTGATGAGGCGAGCGCAGTGTCTGAAGCGATGTAAACAGGGTTTACCTGCCTTCAGACAGACGCTCCCCAGCAGAGAAACCATCGAGGAGTTTGAGAAACGGGAACCCTACAAGTACCTGCAGTTTGCTTACTTCAAAGTAAGTCATTAACGTTCACTCATTGCATTTGTATTCATTAACAATGCGAGAATGAGGTTAAAAGTTGGTACTTTGTAATACTATACCATAGATAATTGGAATGTAGAGAATGTCACCATGGTATTTACAATGGTATTTAAAACATGGTAGTACCATGTTATTTTTGTAGTTTCATTGTTGTGTATGTATACTGAATCATGCACCATAGTATATCAAAATACATGGTATTTCAAAGTACTTTAAAGAATATTACCATGGGACATGAGCAAATATCCATGATATTACCATGATACCAAGTGCATAAACATGGTATTACCATTGTTTTTATAATATTTTCTTTGTTGCGTTTATGGTATAACATAGTAATACCATGGTACTGAATGTTTACCTCATCTACCATGGTAAATTTTCAAAGTGCATGGTATTCCAAAGTACTTCATGGAATAGTAGGCCTACATATGGTCTATATACTATGTCTGACTAAATTAATTATTATAAATTATTCCAGAGTGAAAATTTGGCCAAAGCTGTATCTGCAGCGCACACGTTCCTGCTAAAGCATCCTGATGACGAGATGATGCAGAGGAACATGAACTATTACAAGAGCTTACCTGGAGCTGAGGAACATATGAAAGACCTGGAGACTAAATCATATGAGGTGAGACGGAGACCCCACACATAAAACAGTGTTTAAGGGCCGATCAATTCCTCATATTAAAGTCAGCATGAAACGGAAGTTGCGATAGACTTTTCTATTGTGATGTATATTTGAGTGAAATGGCTTGCTGAACAAGAACCACTCTTAAGATCAGCTGCCATTAGAGAAAAAGGGCGTTAAACCAAATACTAAGAAATACTGAAATTCATGTTATTTTTAAATTCAACTATTCATTCAAATATGTTGATAATATTATTTATAATGGGGAAAAAAACATTTTCTTATAAATATTCAAAACCAAAGAACTCTAGGGTCTGTAAGATTTATTAATACTTTAATTCAGCAAAGATGCATTAAATATATATAAAAAAATATCAATAAAGATGTATAATTTTGCAAAAGTTTTCTATTAAAAAAAAAATGAAATCTTTCTTTTCATCAAGGAATCCTGAAAAAAATGTATCACGGTTACCACACAAATATTAAGCTGCACAAATCTTCAACATTGATAATAATAATAATAAATGTTTTTAAGCATCATATTAGAATGATTTCTGAAGGATCATGTGAAAATGAAGACTGAAGTTCTGATGCTAAAATTAAATTGCAATAATTTACAATATTACAATCAGATAAATGCATATAAATGCAGCCTTGGTGATGCAGCGTAAGAGACTTTAAAACAAATCTCACGAACCCCATACTTTTAAACAGTAAAATGCATATCTATAAAAATTTAATATATACGTCTACATATGTGCAATCCAAGCTCAGGGAAATGCACACAATTGTGATACGCCTGTTGAATATAATGTATAGTGTTGCAGTTTACAGTTGCACTCATGCTTCATGGTTGTTCTCCTCCAGTCTCTGTTCATCCGGGCGGTGCGGGCGTATAACGGAGAAAACTTCAGAACATCGGTGTCAGATATGGAGTTGGCACTGAGAGACTTCTTCAAGGTGTATGACGAGTGCATCGCAGCGTCAGAGGGATCCAGACAGATCAGAGACTTTAAAGACTTTTACCCGTCCATCGCAGGTTAGCTCTCGTCATCTCTGCGCTTGCTGTCCTTCAGCGGAAACGCTTGAACATGCCTGTGTCTCTTTCTTCAGATCATTACACTGAGGTTCTGGAGAGGAAGGTTCGCTGTGAGAGCGAGCTCACGCCGGTCGTAGGTGGATTTGTTGTGGAGAAATTTGTGGCAACGATGTACCACTATCTCCAGTTTGCTTATTATAAACGTAAGTCTGGAAAGTCCTCTATTTAAACTACATGTGTGTGGCATCTGTCAGCACTGCAAAAAATGCTTTTCTTACTCAGTATTTTTGTCTTGTTTCCAGTCCAAATATCTAACAATTCTTAAATCAAGAACCATTTACTAGATGAGTAAAATGATATAAGATATTGTGTCTTGTTTGCCGGGGGAATTAATCAAAATTAAGTGAGTTTTTGCTTAAAAAAAGCTAAATTATCTGCTAATGGGGTAAGAAAAATAATGTTAATTCAAATAGAAACAAGGTTATTTTTCTCACCCCATTGGCAGATAATTTTGCTTGTTTTAAGCAAAAACTCACTTCATTTTTATTTATTTCCCCAGAAAACAAGACTTAATATCTTACGTCATTTTACTACTTTAGTAAATGCATCTTGATTTAAGAAATGTTTGATATTTCGACTGGAAACAAGACAAAAATACTAAGTAAGAAAAGTATTTTTTTGGAGTGAGGAGTTAGTAAGACACGAGACAGAGTAGCGAACAAACTTCATCCATCTTGTTTACTCACACACACTACACCATTACACAAAACTTCAAAATAGTAGTCACAACATAATTCACTCATCAACACAACAATATGTGAACCATGCATGAATGTAAAAAAATGATATATGAAACACACTACCGTTCAAAAGTTTGGTGTCGGTGAGATTTTTTAATGTTTTTAATGAAAGATGTCTCTTATGCTCACCAAGACTGCATTTATTTGATCAAAAACATACAGTGAAACAGTAATATTGTAAAATATAATTACAGATATTATATTTTGGCAACACAATAAGGTTTTATTTAACACTAGTCATCATGAACTAACAATAAAATACTTCTACAGCATTTATTAATAATAGCTAATGTTAATTTCAACATTTATAATACATTTTTAAGTTCAAACGTTGTATCTGTTGACATTAGTTAATGCACTGTGAACTAAAATGAACATTTTATTCCTGTGATCAAAGCTGAATTTTCAGCATCATTACTCCAGTCTTCAGTGTCACATAATCCTTCAGAAATCATTATTAAATGCTGATCTGCTGCTCAAGAAACATTTCTGATTATTATTAATGTTGAAAACAGTTGTGCTGCTGCATTTTTTTTTTTTTTAGGATTCTTTGATGAATAGAAAGTTCAAAAGAACAGCATTTATTTTAAAAATGGATTTTTTTGTAAATGGATTATAAATGTATTTACTATCACTTTTGATCAATGAAATGCATTCTTGCTGAATATAAGGATACGTTTTGTTATTATAAAACCTTACTGACCCCAACCTTTTGATAGACAGTCAGTGTGTATATAAATGCTTCTCTCCTTCAGTGAATGACCTGAAGAATGCGGTACCATGTGTGGCCAGCTATATGCTCTTTGACCCCAGTGATGAGGTGATGAAGAATAATGTGGAGTATTATCGTTACCACAAAGACAAATTTGGCCTCAGTGATGAGGACTTCTTGCCCAGAGCGGTAGGTGTCTCACGTCATGATAATAATGATAAACACATGTACTTTAATGTTAGGAGTTGTACTGATAATGCACACTCACATGACAGGAGGCAGTTCGGTACCACAATCAGACGACGCTTCAGATGCAGATGCTGGAGTTCGCCAAGCAGAAGTTCCTGCAGGATGATGAGGTGAGAGCTGAGAGTATTTGGTTGGCTTGTTGTTTTACAAATGTTCATAGTTCTGACTGCATGTAGTGCTAGTTTTGTCCACTTGGGTGCGCACTGTGCTCACTGATTCACCCAGAGCAGCGACACTCCGCCCTCTAGTGGCCGATCGATCAAAGTCTTTAATGCTTACAGTGTTATTTTAGTATCATTGAGATACTATTGTGGGTATTTTTTTAATACTGGAAATTAGTTTTTTTCCCGTTTTCATTTTAATTTTAGTTAAAGTTTTAGGATTTTTTTTGTGTATTTTTGGCATTTTTATTAGTTACTTTTAATGTTTTTATTAATTTCAATTTTTGTCTTAGCTATTTTAATACATCAATTTAAAACTAAATTAAAATGAGAAATGTTGCTTTACCAATTAGCTAAAATAAAATAAAAAGTTTTGGAAAAACTTTACTTAAAGCCTTTATATATAATGCTTATAAAAGTATTTGAATGCATTAATTATGCCATGTAATCCACCTTATAATGCATCGTATGGTCTCGTGAATAATTGTAACCACAACATTATAATAGTTATCTATTTATTGTTATGAAAGTAACACTTCAGAAATTATATACTTTATATATATACTTAAGAAAGTATAATGCATTAAAACACAGGACAAAGAAAAAAATTTCAGAAGTAACAATGAATCTGCAAATATTATAATGCATTTTAACTTTGGTTACAATTATTTATGAAAATAATAATTATGAATACACATAATGCACATAATATAAAAGTTTTAATTAAAGTGTTAGCAAAGATTTTAATATTTTATTTAATTTCAAGTAAATGTTTATGGCTTTAATAACTTGTGCAGTGATTGCAGCTTATATTTTAAAATAAACACTATTCTCTCTCTAACTCTAACTCCAACCATTTGTTTTTCTTTCAGGATGAAGTCTTAGAGTTTCTTGATGAATTTCTTGATTCTGAGGATTAATAAAAGATTGCAATTGCACTGAATAAAAACATTTTATAAGGCCATAAAGGTATTCTCAGTCCTGTACCATTTTGGTCCTTGTATTTATTAAGGGGTTGGTGATTGGAAGTGATTTTTTTTACTGTATCCTGTACTAAAATATGTACTTATAACATGCAAGTACAGATTTTACACATGCACCACAAGTCAAAAGATAATAAATCTGATTCTCAGTCCCTGTCAACTTACTGTATCTAAGAGAAAGCAATGTTGTGTTTTTATTTTGTTGCTTGGATTGTTTTAATAAAGATTGTTTTATATTGATCTGATCCAGTTTGAATAGCATGCTAAGGGAAGATTTCCAGGTAGACTTGAGCCACAAGAACCAGTTAATCACTGAAAATGTTGTATTTTTTCATAATAAATAATGTGGAAGAAAATGCTTACACTCAAAACTTCTGCAATGCCTGCAATAATGGTCCAATCTATCAATAATTTTCTATATCTATATAGTTGTACAGGAACACTC
>JAPDVR010000010.1:4901943-4961943 GCA_026230005.1 Gila orcuttii | reverse complement strand
CCATCAAACCCCAATGTTTTGGATCCATCAGAGTCTGTTTCCTCTGGTTTCTCCATTTCATCTTCTGGAAGTCCTTCAGACGTTTCCTCATAATGTGTTACAACGGACTCTTCCTTCTCAAGTCTGGTTGTCCCTTTGCCAAGCTCCTCCCCGTGTCCTTTCCTGTAGATCTTGTCCTTAGGATTTTTTATTTCTCCTTCTTCTTCTTCTTCTTCTTCTTCTTCAGGACTGTAAATCAAATCTCCGGCCTCTTCTTCCACAGGATTTTTGGCTCCATCCTCAAACTCCTCCACTTCTGAGTGTCCAGTCACGCTTTCTGTCTCAACCCCCTGATCTGGTCCCGCCTCCCCTGTGGACTCGCCTCCAGCTTTATCTTCATCCAGAGTTATAGGATATCCATCCAGCCAGGATTCATCCGTGCCGCCAGCACTGGGACTGGCAGGTTCATGGGTGGGACGATCAGTCGGACGGTCACGTTCCTCTGCGATCGTGTCGGGATCAGATTGGCCGTCGGATGTTTTGACCTCCATGTGACTCTCGTCTTCACTGGGGCTTTTAACAGAAGAGGAATCCGTAGTGATTCCCGGATGCTCCTTCTCTTCCTGGAAGGCCTCTGAAGGAAACCAGAACATGTGTTTCTGACTGAGCTGAGACACTGGAGGTTCAGTGACTGATACTGTTGAATCTTCATCATTCTCCTCCTCCTCTGACACAACTGTCCGTTCATGCGCAGGTTCAGGAGTGGATTCTTCTACTTCACGATCAGTTGACTGCGTTCCTCCTGGAATCAAGGAAATATGATGCTCCTCCCTGGGATTCTCCAGGAGATGGCCATCTGTGAACTTATCCTCATAGTCGATGTGGCCTTCAGGATCATCTGCAACAAATAAAACATACTGAAGACTACGCAGCTACACCCGAAAGCCAAATAAACCCTTTGAACCTCAAGAATTGAGCATCTCGGAGCCTCTTTCTCATGTTCGACTCGGCTCTTTTAGTTCTTAGGCTGTGTGTCCACCAAAGCGTTTTTAGCAAGCTGAAAACGCTAGACGCTCTGCTGAAAACGCCTAGCTGTGGGCGCTTGAGAGCGTTTTGGCAGCGCAGCGTTTTTTCAGTTGAGACGCTTCGTTGCAGTGATACAGAATATCCGCAGCACAGTTTACTTGTAACTGATTTCACAGATAATTTGTTTCATACTAAAAATTTATTTTTCATCCATTTTGTTTGGTTAGCTCTGCTGGTTGACGTCGTTGTAGAGAAAGAATGTTGTGACAGTTGGTCGGTGTGGTATTTGTCCCGCCCCTCCTCCACTGTGATTGGACGGCTGGGTAAAAAGTGACAGTGATGAGCGCTGCGTTTTACCCAAAGTTAAACATTCTTCAACTCTTGGCGGCCAGTAAAACACGGCAAACGCTCAGCGCCTCGTTACGCTCATGGCGTTCTAAAAACGCGACGCTCCCATTGAAAACAATTGAAAAAATACGACAGCCGCATGAAAAAACGCTTTGGTGGACCTCATGTTGTTCCAACCCCGTAAGACTTTCATTCATCTTTGAAACACAAATGAAGATATTTTTGATTAAATCTGAGAGCTGGATCACTCCTCCATAGGCTTCTAAGGGATTGAAACTTGTTCCCCGAAAAGTTATTAAAGGCATCGTTAAAATAGTCCAAGTGACTACAGTGGCTCAATCTTAAGTTTATCAAGCGACGAGAATACTTTTTGTGCGCAAAAAATAGATAAATAACGACTTTATTTCAACCATTCATTTCCTTCTCTGTGGGCCTCGAGTCAGTTCACCAGTGTAACAGCGCAGCGCTTCTGTGTTGTACGTTACACGCATCACACACATGACCAGCGTCGGCCAATAGTGAGCCTACGTGTGACGTAGCTCTACGCTAGCACACTACGTTAACTGACTAGAGGCCCACAGAGAAGGAAATGAATAGTTGAAATAAAGTAGTTATTTTTGTTTGTTTTTGCAAAAAGTATTCTCATCGCTTGATAAACTTAAGATTGAGCCACTGTAGTCACTTGGACTATTTTAACGATGCCTTTAATAACTTTTCGGGGCTGGCAAGTTTCAATCCCTTAGAAGCCTATGGAGGAGTGATCCAGCTCTCAGATTTAATCAAAAATATCTTAATTCGTGTTCCGAAGATGAACGGGGTTGAAACAAGATTAGGGAGAGTAATTACTGACAGAATTTACATTTTTGGGTGAACTATCCCTTTAAACCTCACCAATGAGTTTGCAGCTCACCTTTGACGCAGTGCTCCACCAGGCCGTACCATTCTCCACAGCTGTCACAAAGAAGACTGAAGGCTGTTTCTCCATTGGGCAGTTTGTGTCCTGGGTCACAGGTGTACAGGAGTTCATCGCCCAGATCCAGCCCAGTTTTCCCCTGCAGATGTGCGTGTGGGAATGAAAGTGGCTGCCCACATGGAGCATCTGATGGAAGAAGGGGAAGTGGAACAGGGTCAGACATATGAAAATAAAGTTAAAAAAGTGAACAAAGTTAAAAGGATGAATTCATATAAGGCCTGTTTCACAATGAACATTGAATTATCAGGCATTGTGCTTTCACACTGACAGCATTTCTGCAACTGCAGCTAGATACAGAAAATAGTGCATACAGAAAGAGTAGACACAGAAAAAGTCATTTATATTGAAAAATCCCTTTAATAACAGTCATAAATTACAAAAGAGTTACTGGAGTTTGTCTGTAAACTAACTACCTATTAAGTGCTAAAATGATCTGGATTAAGTTAGATTTAGTTTCTTACCTTTATTTATTTAGCTTTTTCAAACAATAGGCAAGAATTTATGTTAAAAAATAGAAAGCTTTTGTAACATTATAAATGTCTTTACTCTCACTTTTGATCAATTTAATGCATCCTTTGCTGAATAAAAGTATAAATTTAGAAAAAAAAACAAAATCTTACTGACTCCAAACTTTTGAATGGTAGGCTAGTGTATAATTTTACAAAAGCTTTCTATTTCAGATAAATGCTGTTCTTTTGAACTTTCTATTAATCAAAGAATCCTGTAAAATGTACACAACTGTTTTCAACATTATTAATAATCAGAAATGTTTCTTGAGCAGCAAATCATCATTTTAGAATGATTTCTGAAGCATCATGTGTGACTCAAGACTGGAGTAATGATGCTGAAAATTCAGCATTGCCATCAAAGAAATAAATTGCATTAAAAAAAATATTTAAATAGAATACATAGAATATTTTGAATTGTAAAAATATTTCATAATATTACTGTTTTTACTCTATTTTTTATCAAATAAATACAGAATTGCTGAGCGGAAGAGACTCCTTTTAAAAACATTAAAAATCTTACCGGTCTAAAACTTTTGACCGGTGGAACTGCTGTAAAGCCAAAACAATCTCTGTTACTTCAATTTCCTATTATCACTGTAATGCTGCTTTGAAACAGTTGTTAAAAGCGCTATATAAATGAAGGTAACTTGACTTGACTGACTATTTATAAAAAAATTTAAGGAAAGAAGTCTCTCTCAAGAGGATCATCACATTTGGGGTCCTTGTCATAAAAAGTTTGAAAACCCCACTACTCACATGCTATATTGTTCTGCTTCTTTCACATGCAGTATATGAAACAGGCCAAAGTAATTAGGTATGTGCTACATGAAATATTCCCTCGTAAATGAAAAAACACATCCCCCTTCTCCAGTTTCTTAGTTTCAGTGATTTAAAACTGACCGCTATCTTTCACACAGAACACGCCCAGTCTCTCAGTGTCGGCGGTCAAATTCTCCAGCTGAACGTCAACTGGCCTCAAAGTCCCCGGGACGCCACTGCACACTGTGGTCCTGAAATTGGAAATGAATTAGAAGGATTCTTTCTCCCTTATAAAGGCAACAGACATGATGTCACTGTTAAATTCTGCTTACATATGCAGCTCATGCACATTTATACTTGGATACTCAAACACACACACACACACACACACACACACACACACACACACACACACACACACACACACACACACACACACACACACACACACACACTATGCAGTATATCCCAGTCACATTGCTAATGTCTCCAGTGTTTGTATAAATTCACATCACAGGTCTGTTTTCTATCATGTGTGAATGTTTTCAAAGCTTTTGTCTCCCTCCATTTTCTTAGTGTGTCTGTCAGGCGCTTCACCTATAGAACCTTATGGGTTCCCGTCATGGGATCATTTTATTGATTTAAAGTGCTCATATTATGTTTTTTTTCTCTTTTTTTCCAGATATTACCTTTCGTGCAGGGTGTAATATAGTTGTTTGTGAATGTAAAAGGTCTCCAGAATTTTGCAAGACAATTAAAGTTATTTTCTCCTAAAAGAAACAATTGATTCTGAACTGCCTAAAACGAGTCCCACTTCCTGCACAAACGTACGCAGCAATGTAACAAATTTGCATAATGCCAGTATTAATTGGCTGCACGTGAATAACGTCTACTTTGCCCCGCCCTCAAACACTGCAGTTGTAGCCGAGACTGGAAGAGTTTGTTTCGTGTTGTCGACATGTCGAGAAGACGCCGTTTTCTGCTGCAAATCCACTCATTCGTAGCCATCATTCGTATCACTGTGTGTATCAACTGCAGAGGAAGCTTTCGTAGATGAAATTCAGATATAGTAATAGGCGTTTCGTTTCCAACACACGCTGTAAGCGGTCGTCCAATCACAACAGACTGGGTCGTCTGACCAATCAGAGCAGAGCAGGCTCTCAGAAAGGCGGGGTTTAGAGAGACTGAATCTTCAAACAAACTGTTTTCCATCTCTTTGAGAAATCAGGTGAAGTGCAATGCATATTATGAGAAAATTTAAGTGTTTTTGACCTTGGATGCATGTAAACCTATTGTAGGAGACTCCAAAACAAAATTAGGAACCTTTAAAATAGCATAATAGGGGCAATTTAATTCATTATTTTTTTTAAATTCATTTTTTATTTAAATTCATTTTTTATTTAAATTAATCTTTTATGAATTAAACAGCTCATAAACATACTTTATTACAAGAAACAAATGAAATAACCTGTTAAACATGAAGGTATTATGCAATAATTTAAGACATTTCTCCTTATATAACCTTTTTGGCATAAAGGGCTCTTTAAAATTGAGTCAAGAACCTTAAATACAATTATTTCTAAGAGTTCAGTCAAGGTTTCTGAATATACTGGGCATATTATCTACAGCCAAGAATGTCTGTCTGTTTTGTCCCAATTCTTTTAGAGACATTCCTCCAAATGTTTGTGAGGGAAGTAAGTTGCTTACCTCACCTTTTAACACTCAGCTGTGAAGTCTTAATCAGAATTATGAGCATGCGGGTATGTCTGTGCGAGTGCAGAGCGAGGCTCAAACCACAACCAGACTGCTTGAGTCCTTATGACTCTCTTGGGACAGTGTTAAGTTACTAGGAAACACCCTGTGCCAAAGTTTAGTGATGAAGACTCAGCTGAACTGAGGTAGATTGTCTTGAGGTTAGATTGCAAGGAGATATCCATGTGTATGTCATTTACGTGAAATGTATGCGTCACATCCTAAAAATCCCTGTGTAATCTATAGGTTGTTCTGAAGGGAAGGCCACTCCTTTTGCCGAAACTCACAGATGCAAGTGATATTCAACAAAGGCCTCAAACATGCATAAATTCATTCTTGATAACAATTGAATGCTCTGAATTTTATAGTCCAGACCTATTAGAAAGACGTGTAAAGCTTAGAAGAAACAATATGTTTTGAATTAAGCTTGTTTTTTTAAGCCTAAGCCACTGTTTTCTTGTAAGCAAAAATTAAACTTAATATAGTTAGATTTACACACACACACGCACACACACACACACACACACACACACACACATATATATTTATATATATACACCCTATGATATACACACACACATTTATTTTTTTCTTTTGAACTATCTATTTCTCAAAAGATTTTTTCACAAATATATGAAGCCGCACAACTGTTTTCAACACTGATAATAATCAAGTATGATCATCTAAAGATGTTTTTTTTTAATGCTATTTTTTGTAAAGGATTACCTTCAATGCACAAAAATATGATCTAAATCGATTCCAAATCAATTTGGACTTTTCCAGTAGTTCAATAACAGTTGCAGGTTGCTATCGTCCTCCATCAGCTCATGTGTTTTAACAACTCTTGGATCAATTCTTATAAATGTATAAAGGTTTTGATTCAGTTGATCACTCTTTTCTTATATCCAGATTACGTAGTATTGGCACATCTAATTTACCTTTATCTTGGTTTTCTAATTATCTATTTAGTAGATCCCAACATGTAAAAATTAAACAACAACTATCTGAGGCTTTAACTATTAACAAAGGGGTTCCTTAAGGCTCTGTGTTGGCTTCAACCATGTTTTAAGTTTATATTAATAGTGTTTCCCAGGCTGTCTGTAGTGAGAAAACCTATATTCACCTATACGCGGATGATACCATTATTTACTCCTCATATGATGAAGTTAGGATTAGGGTAGGATAGTTTTAATAGTATTCAAGAAGCTTTTAATGATTTAAATGTAGTAGAAATAGCATAAAAATGAAGATAATGTGGTTCAGAGAGAAGAAACCAACCGTGAACCAATGTAATAAAGATATTACACCCCTAAATGGGGTATCTTCATACAAAAATCTTGGAATAGCTCTTTAACTTTCACTGATCATATAATCAATCTTCAGAAGAAAGTTAAACCTAGACTTGGTTTCTTATATCAAAATCTAAGTTCACTATGTCAACCTATGTCAGATCTACGTTCACTATGTCAGCCAAGAAACACTGGTGTATTTTTATTTATAAAGTCCTATTATTTGTTACCCAAATATCTTCAAGAGTTGCTGCCACCTCATGTTACTATGTATTCAACCAGATCATCTAATCATATCCTTTTAATTATCCCTTGGAAGAAAACTCTTTATGGTTGTTCTGCTTTTGGTTTTACTGCTCCAAATGATTGGAATGTGACTCTTGACCATATTTAAAGGGACAATGTGTAGTTTTTTAGGTATTTTATTATCTAAAATCAATATTTTTATTCATAAATATGTACTCAATGGTGTACATATACCACTGCCATATGCCAATTATCTGACTTATCCTCGTAAACGAAGAATTTATTATCTTTATATACATGTGACGGGTAGGTCCACGGAGGCTTCCATGTCGTTCCGCCATCTTGAAAAACTATAATAGCAGAGAGGGTCAAAAAGTACTAGACCAACGCGTTTCCACAACGCGTTTACGTCCAGAGCCAGCGTCACGTGACTGAAAGCAGCAGAAACGGAGGAGCAGAGCAGTGAGAGGCGCTTCACGGCCCCGGCAAGTCAGTCAGTAATTCATACTGTAACATTCGTTTGTTCGTTGTGTCAAGTTGCAGTTTGTTTGAAATAACAAACCTGTTCACCCGAAGGAAAACTCGACGAAGTGCTATTAGAAGACATCCTGTCATAGCTTTTTGGTACATAACAGCTACCGTAGATGCAACACGCGTTTGAAAAAGCGAGGCGCTGGAGAGCAAAATTCGTTTGAATGCAAAATACAATTTCACCGCTAGATGGGAGAAATTCTTACACAATGTCCCTTTAAGAATAAAGAATAAATAAAATGTAATATTATAAAAATATAACATCAAACCAAATTGCCAAATTATAATCTATTTTAACAATATATAATGTAATATATAAAAATACCTTGCAGATGCCAATCTGTTTGATAGGTTTTGCTTAGGTGTCCATATACTTTTTGGGCCAACTGTATATGTTTCATTTAAAAAATGTCGTTTTGGACCACATTTTCAATGTGATAATTATTTTGGGATTTGTGCTCAGTGGTAAAGTAATACAGCTCAGCAATGGAGCAGCAGAGAAAATGAACACATGGAAGGTGCTGATATGTTTCCTCACAGCCTGCAGCTCAGGTCCATTTCTCTCAGGCCCGGAGGTGTAAATGGGAATATTCTGGCTGAATTCACAGGTAGGATTCTCTCTGTCTTGCAATCGGACACAAAAACACACATATATATACGCAAGCAACGTATCTCATTATCAAGCCTAAAAAAAGCACAATGCCAGTTCAAAGTTTGTGAAAGTTACTTTTAAAAATAATGATTACAATATTGCATTACTCGCTAAAAAAGTAACTAATTGTGTTAGTTATGGAAAGTAATGTTTTACGTTACTTTTGTTTTCCTTTTTCTCAGCTGGGCTTGGCTTGCTTGCTTTGCTTTTAATAACAAAAATAAAAGTTCTGTTTTTGGCAAATGTAAAGGCCCTTTCACACCAAAAGTGAAATGAAGCCTCAAGCTGAAGGAAAAGCAAATGTATGCCTCTACAGTAAATAAATAAACCTTTCAGCTGTGCTGCCATTCTGGATCGCAGAAGAATAGGACGAATGAGAAGAAAGTTACAGGCTGCATCCGAAATCACATACTTCCCTACTATATAGTAGCTGAAAAACAGTATGTCACAAAAGATGTCTGAATTCACAGTACTCATAAAAGAGTCGTCAAAAAGTACACGGATGACCTACTACTTCCGGTGAGATTCTGAAGTGTGCATACGATGGACATTTTACTATCCCATGAGGCCACGGGAGAGGATTTGTGAATGAGAGTGAAGCAATGCTGGTAGATCACATGACAGTGACAACATGGCGAATGTAGTACGTCCACCCACACACTCATACTATATAGAACATACTTTTTTAGCTGTTGTGAAGTAATTACCTATTCAAAATAAGTACCTACTCAAGAGAGAATGCGATTTCAGACGCGCAATAAAAACAAAAAATTAAACACAAATGTGATATTTAGTCATTTTTGCTTAGTATGTTTGAATTGGATCATTGAAAGTTTAGCTGCAAAGACATTGGCTAATAAAGTGAGATTAAAGTATATTTGTATTATTTAACACATTTAATTATTGCAGGTTAACGTAATATTCTGTGTTTTCATTTCACTGTTTTTATACATTTTTAGGAAGACTAAATGTGTCTTTGTCTAGGCTAGAACTACAATAATTCACACATGCACACAGATTTCTCTCAACATGGGGACAGGAGAGATGTCAGTCAACAAATGGGAAAACAAAGTCACTTGCATTACATATTTGAAAAAGTAACTCAGATATTTAGTTCAAAAAGAGTGTTACTTTACTAGCTACTTGAAAAAAGTAATCTGATTACGTAACTGACGTTATAATGCATTACCCCCAACAATGCAGCACTCTGACCTATACAGCATAAGCTCTGTTCTTCAGATAATTAATGTTCTTACCCCACACTCGATCCGGAGAGCCAACCGCGCGAGCAGGCTGAGAAAGCACATTCCAACACTGCGTGCTGGAGGTCGGCCCCAGAAGCCACCCGGGCCCCGTGAGCGATGCAGGCGTGCGTCGCTGCCTCAAACCCTTCCTCCTGTCCAGCTTTGGAAAAACTCTCCAACTCCAGTAAGAATACACGTCCTAACGGAGAGACTGGTACAAACAAACCAGTTTAAATAGTGTGTTACTCCTAAGAATGCACATTTGAGAATATATTACCTCAAACAGAGAAGGACATCAAGACATTTTGAGAAATCAAGGATATAACCAGAGCAAAGGCGGTATGAATGGCATGGATTACACCACCAAATAACTTTGTAGGTCAAAAAGTAATTTTAAAGAACAGGATACAACCTGAATAGGGTCAAGTGAGGGAAGTTATATTGTTTTGGGCATTGTGGCAGTGTAAAGTTATACCAACTGAGGGTTAAAGAAATGCTGTAAACATGAAGGACTCTGGAGGGCATATCGGTTTTTAATTACCCTATACAAGTTCGATTAAACCATCAAAATATGGAGGAATATATATATATATATATATTTAATATGAGGGAAGAACAAAACACTAAACTCGGTTAAAGTATTTATCTGACAAAATTATTTAGTAAACTACAGCTACAGGTTTTATTTTGCAAAAAAAAAAAAAAAAAAAAAAACTGCACAGAAAAACAAAAAGCTCCCAGGAAAAAGCATACATTTACTACAACATTGTAACGGTCACCAGCTGGAGTGCCCTTGAGAGCCACCAGAGGGCACTCCAGATAGGACTATTATCACTCACAAACTACATTTCCCATAACTCACTGCCCGGACTCACCATCACTTATCACTGATCACATTCACCTGTACCTCATTCACTGATTGCATTCACCTGTGTCTCATCCTGTTAGTCTGTCTATTTATACCATGTTCATTCATTCACTCACTCACTTTTTTTTACTGTTACTGCATTTCTGAGCGTTATTTTCCTGTGTTTGATTCCTGTGTTTGACCTGTGGATTGTTTATCGTTGCTGACCCTTCTCTGCCTGCCCTGACCCTGGACTGTTTCACTGGACTCTGATTCTTCTCTGCCTGCCTCGACCCTCTGCTTGTATCCGGTTTGTCTCTGCCTGGTCTCCGTTGCCCTGTTTGCTGTTGTTGATCCCTGCCTGTTGACTACTCTAATAAATGCTGCGAATGGATCCCCTTGTGTCTGTCAATTCGTAACAGACATATTCAGTTATTAATATTTGACACAATGACACATTTTGAATAATGGGTGAAGATGTCAATTTTCCTATAGGCCAGACATCACTTTTGGCCACGAAAAATAAAATCATGTTTTTTTTTTACTGCCATTGATTCCATGAAGAATCTTAAACATCCGTGGAATCTTTACAATGAACAAAACATTTTTTATTGTGATAAAATGTTCTTTAGATTATTCAAATATTCTATACATTAAGAAAAATTGGTTAAACTGTTCACTGAAAGCCTCTCTGGGAAACCAAAAATGGTTCTTCTATTGCAGTGCTGCGAAAAAAAACTTTTAAAACCTTTTTTTAAGTGTGTACACATTTTATCACAAGTCCCACCCTGACTATATTGTACATACATGATGTAAAAAGCAAATCCTAACAAATCTCTCAGAAGGAAACTTCATTCCATCATTAGTGTGACACAGTTTCACACAGAAGAAATAAAATAGCAGCTTGAGTCAGTTCCTGTGTAAACTCTCAGCCTCTAAGCCTAAGCCTCTGATTCAGAGTCTTTGTGAGTTATTGTATTAGATATGTGCTATAAAAATTAAACTGGTTATATGATCACATTACCAAACGTGCAGCGTTTTTTTTAGAAGCATCTCATACCTCCATAAATACACAAAAGTTAACATCATCATTTGGGATCCATTTGAAGAGTTATGGTTAACAGGTTGGTGTCAGTGAGGTAAATCCATTCTGAGTCATGTTCAGAAGTCTGACTAATCAATCTGACCCAACCACAAACAACCTGTCATCTATCAATCGTTTGTTACAAATTCATTAGTGTCATATTGATGAGTCTGTTATGCTGATGTGAAGATATCAGGGGTTTGTGGTGGATGAACATGAAATTCATTAAGGGAATTAGATCTTTCGTTAAATGATTTTAACTCTTCAAACATCAAACATGAATATTGTAAAAAAATGGGAAACAAATTTGAAACATACACTACAAAAAGGATCTTTCACTCCGAAACAATGGGACAAAGCAGGATGGAGGCTTTATTTTGTGTTATAGTGCTGTATAAATACACTGTAAAAAATTGTTGTTTCAACTTAAAAAAGTATTCATGCTGACTTAAAATTTTAAGTTGAGTCAACTCAAATATCCAAGTTGTCACTTACAAATTCACATTTCAAGGTGACTAATCCTAAAATTTGAAGGCAGCGTGAACACTTTTTATTTTTTTTACAAATATCATGAATTTGGAGTCATAAATATCAAGTTCTTACGTTTATGACATTTGACCCGAACTAAATTTTTTATTAAAAAGTGAGAATTTTTCTTAAAAAACACAAATGACATAAGCATCTATCTGATCAAATTTTTTTGGTCACATGAAAACAAAATAGCTTCTTGCATGTTGGACAGGCAAAACTTTGACTTTTTTTTATATTATCATTTTTTAAATTTAATTGATTTAATTTAAATTATTTTAATAAATAATAGCCTACTTATTAACATTTAATTTTTCTCAAAAATGTCAGCATTTGAATGAGCCTCCAGACAAAATCTAGATGTTTCTTAACTTTAAACTGCATTGAAAAAAATAACTTTTTATTCAGGTCAATCTGAATTTTTAAAGTATTTTAAACAACTTATAGAACGAACACAAAAACAATGTGCGTCACGTCATTGACCTAGACTAAATTGTTATTTAGAGGAATTAGTTGCGGCTTTAGCTAATTTCAGCTTTCCCCTTTCACACACAAACATGCATCTAAACACACACTAAAACAAATATAACACTCACACCACCGTCTAACCTTTTGGAAGCTTGACACACGCATGCGTCCATTCATTACCTCGCTTAAATGCGTATTGCAGAGGCGCGTGAAACAAATGACCCAAACCAGATCACCAAGAGAAACCCACCTTCCGCGCGCGTCAGGTTAACCAGGTATCCCAGCAGAAGCAGGAGCGCGAGCTCTCGGTGACCGGCTCGCCTCATTCTCACAGGCTGATCAGAGTTGATGGAAAACTGTAAAACTTTTCCAAATCTGACAGGAAAGGTGAAAAATCCCAATTGAATTGCGCACTCCAAGCGGAGAGGCCCGATGATTCCGATAGGCGAGAGAAAAGAACTAATAGACGCAGTGACAGAGATGCAAGGCGAGGTTTATCTGACCATGAAGTGCATCACCGCGCTGCTGGTGCGCTCGTGCGAAAACTCGCACGGCGTTGTCAGTAAATACGTCATGACTCAGAACCTGTGCAGTACCGCATGAGAACAGAGGCTCTAAGCACTGGGATTGTTCCAATGCCGTGGGGAGTCTGTGCTTCATTGGCACAGAGGAAAGTTTGCCACCGTGTAATGCGTTTTTTCTTTACTAGGACCGGACCCTTCATTTTGGTGCGTCTTGTCACCATAGCGCGCCTGGCTGCATGTCAGCTCAGAACGAGCAGGACAAAACCAACTGTGCCTGTGTCCTAAATTCTTGGGGCCAACCTCAGGACACATTAACTTTGATGAAGCTGCTGTTGGGCAATATGTGACGTGAAAGCATAATGGGTGTTTTCGCCCACCACCACCCACAAACACACACTCACTCACACTCACTCCCACTCACATTCATTCCATTGTAAAGGCTTTTATGCTGGAAAAAGAGATAGTGAGTGTGAATTAGCAAGTATGTTTGTTTTTTAGTGAGTAAATGGCAGGATTGTGGTCGGCGCTGGCTGAACAGCTTTTAATGTTATTTCCTTCAATAACAGAGCTGCATGTGTGTGATCCTAAATTCCTTACCTTATTATTTAGTCAAGGCTTTAGCCAAACAATTACAGCTTAAAGCTGGCACACACATATAAAACCGTGAACCTGCATACATTTGACCTACACTGAGATCAGTCCTTTATTAAATTCCTATAATTAGAAAAAGTTAAACAAAACACAAAACATTGTATATTTTCACTTAAGCAAAATGATCAGCTTCAACAATGATGGCAAAACATCCTGGTCAAAAAGAGGCTCAAAGCACCACTATACAGCAGTGAACAGAAATACGTTCTGATAATGATCCTATTTAGATACAAAAATGTTCTTTCTGAAAAACATCCAGTCCACATCTTGTTACGTTAAAACATTGAGGGAATGTTACATTTTGTCATTTTGCAAACATTATGCGAAAGTTATACTTTGGAAGGTTCTCTGAACGTTTTGAAATAAGTAGTAGTTTAGGGAAAAAAATATTCCATGAATGATAACGTTTTTGTGCTAATGTTTTGAGAACATTACTAACCCCTTTATACCTGCTTATATAAGGTGCAAATTGAATATACATTTGTATAATTTAGGTAAAAAGTGGGCTTACTCCTCCTGTCTAATCGGTTATGTCTGTCTTTAGTGACGCTTGAAGCTCAATCAGATAAAGTTATGGGTCACATCTTCATTGTGATTAGTTGATCAGGGACTAATTAGTGACCAGACATTACTCGTATTATACAATTTTATTGGTTTACACAAAAAACAAGTGATGTCCATTCCAATGGAAGCAGGGTTTGAAGGGGTTAAAGACCAGATAACATTGAACGAACATTCTATTAATGTTACTGGAAGAATGTTTGTTCATAACTTCAAGAGAACCTTTCCAGAGCGATAGCCAAAGTACTGAGAAAGAAGTTCCCTGTTAGCTAACAGGTTCTTTTTTGTCAAATTTAACACTTCACATTTAAGCCATTCAGTTCTATTTCGGACTCATTTTGACAAAACTTTCTTTTCATAGTCTTCTGGCTCATTCACATGGCCTTTGGCAAATGTTCCTGGCTTCCATCTTGTTGTCCTGCCATGCACACCATTATTGTTCAGTGCCTGATGGTGGACACTAACCTTAGCCAATGCAAGAGAGGCCTGTAGACTCTGAGATTACTCTGGGCTTCTTTGCAACCTTCTGGAATACATGGTGCTCTTGGAGTGGCTTCTGTTGGATGGCCACAGGAAGAGTAGCAGTAGTGTTAAATATCTTCCATTTGGACACGATCAGCTTTGGAAGAGCCCAAACTCTTTAGAAATAGTTCTGATATTCCTGGCAAGCATGACAGTGTTTTAATTAGATTCTTTAGTATTGTCTGGCCTGCTGAACACGTCATGTTCTGATAACTGAATAATGACTGACTGGAAAATATTTAAGACCATTTAAAATGAAAACCAGGCAAGATCAAAAGTCACCTGCAACACGGCTCTCTCTCGCCCTCTGCTGTTGTTATGCAGGAATAGTGTACAGAAACACAAATTCAGACTCATAATAATAAACATTCCCTATTCATGCACAGAAATTAGCATTTTATAACAAGCAGACTGTGTTAAGAATAACTAGTGCATGGCTGTAGAAAATGTATAATTCATTAAGTTTTATTTTTTGAGAATTTGTACCTCACTGAAGTATTACTGAACCTATACTTTTACTCAGTTGTATTTTATTCAGATAAAATTATGCATTACTATTTCAATTAGACCTATGAAGTCATCGTGACTCAAATAATCTTTGACCTACAGCATTGCTGAAGATGGACAAACTTGTGTAAACACAGACAGGGTTCTGTATATAAACTAATCAAATGTCAAACTGAAAAACCTGAGGCTGAATTTAATGTTTAACAATCTCAGGTAACTGGTTTCAGTTTAACATCTGATGTTGTTCATAGAACTTTATAAACCAGGGCATTAAAAAAATTTTTTACATTTAAATACGTAAATACAATTAAAAATGTAAATGTTGTCATCATTAACTCACCCTCATGTTGTTCTAAACATGTATAAGTTTATTAAAAATAAAGTTTATTAACACAAAAGAATATATTTGAAAGAATGTCTGTAACCAGACAGTTGACGGACCCCATTGACTTCCATAGTAGGAAAAAAATACTATGGAAGTCAATGGGGTCCACCAAATGTCTTATTTCTGACATTCTTTAAAATATATTATTTTGTGTTCAACAGAAGAAAGAAACTCATACAGGTTTGGAAACATGAGGATGAGTAAATGATGACAATACTTACATTTTTGAGTGAACTACCCCTTTAAATGTGGAAATGTTTTACTTTGATTTATGTGTGTTGGTTAGATAAAATATAACTCAAGATTAAATGCAAAAATATTGTCAATGACAGAACTATCTGTATGAATAATATGCCAATTCTCCATTCCCTACGCTTCCACTTGTGTATTAACCACGACACACATGCGACCTCACATCATTATCAAAACAAACCCACCACGCGTGTTTTTCCCGCAAAAGTGACGTCACGGTAGCCACTGTTTTGAACCCCTATAGCGCACGAGCGCGTCTTAGCTCCAGTGCTAATAAAAGGGATTATTCTTCACGCTTATTTTCCAAACAGTTCTTGAATATTATTGGCGTGGTTTAAAGATTAAGCAGCACTCACCTAAGGCAGGAATTTGCGCTCGAGCGGAAATGTAGTCAGAGCGGCAGTTCGGGAGGCGGAAGTGATGTTAGAGCAGCAGTCTGTTCCGTCCATGTTATTATTGTTATTTTGGCTGTGTGATGGTTCACGGACGGCGGCCAGCCCGGGATTTCTCCGGTTACCAGCGCGTACACAAACGGCTAGAAGGCCACACGTTACATCTGCGCTTCTGTCTCACGATAGTTTGATCGCCAGAGTTGACAAAACGCGCAAACGTTGCTGTGCGCAGCGCTCGCCGAGGACTGTCTTTATTATTGACACTGCAACAGACATGAACGGCATCACCAAGGGCAGATTTGAGGTAACTCATATCGAGCGAACCGTGGACGTGACTGTTGAACAGTTATAGTTTGTGCGAGGAAACAAAAACGGGCGGTGGCAGGCTGTCTGAGTGATGACAGTGTGTTTAAGCGTATGTTTGTGTTGGTGGGCGCGCGCGCGCGTGAGTGGCTGACTGCGTGCATGCCCGCGCGTGTGTATCTGCAAGGGTACTGTGTGTGTGTTTGTGTGTATGTGTGTTTTGGACCGAGCAGGGCTCTATTTTTACGTGCCGTGTTAAGGCTTTTGTTCGTCAAGGGTAATCCCGTTCTAACACAACGGCACCAGCTGACCGTGTCAGCTACGGGCGTTGCGCATGAATCCGTTTAACGTTCGAGTTGGCTGCTGTTCTGGGAGTTTAGATCAAGCTGATTGGTTTGAGAAGATCTCACAAAGCAGCAGTGTGTTATCTAAGACGCTCACTGATGTTATTTGTCCTCCTTGTGCAAGTGTTAAGCGTTGAATTACACCAGGGCGAGGCGCATCTGAACCAACTTTGAACATATTGATTGTGCATGAGTAACTGGCCCTGTATGAGCTTATATAATGCATCTGCTTCATTTCATATTGTTCAGGTGTTCTCAAATAGTGATGAGGCCCTTATTAACAAAAAACTTCCCAAAGAGCTTCTGCTCAGGTGAGACAATCATAATGAATGACTTTTATTGAAATAGATGTCAATTATTTTGTAATAAGTTTGGTTATCTACCTATCTATCTACCTATCTATCTATCTATCTATCTATCTATCTATCTATCTATCTATCTATCTATCTATCTATCTATCTATCGTCCATGTGTCTGTCGTTCTATTTATTTGTCGTTTATCTATCAATCTGTCTATCTGTCGTTCTATTTATTTGTCATCTATCCTTCTGTCATTCTATCTATCTATCCTTCTGTCTATCTATCTATCTATCTATCTATCTATCTATCTATCTATCTATCTATCTATCTATCCTTCTGTCATTCTATCTATCTATCTATCTATCTATCTATCTATCTATCTATCTATCTATCTATCTATATCCTTCTGTCATTCTATCTATCTATCTATCTATCTATCTATCTATCTATCTATCTATCTATCTATCTATCTATCTATCCTTCTGTCATTCTATCTATCTATCTATCTATCTATCTATCTATCTATCTATCTATCTATCTATCTATCTATCTATCTATCTATCCATCTCTATCTATCCATCTCTATCTGTCTATCTATCTATCTATCTATCTATCGTCCATGTGTCTGTCGTTTATCTATCAATCTGTCTATCTGTCGTTCTATTTATTTGTCATCTATACTTCTGTCATTCTATCTATCTATCCTTCTGTCTATCTATCTATCTATCTATCTATCTATCTATCTATCTATCTATCTATCTATCTATCTATCTATCTATCTATCTATCTATCTATCTATCCTTCTGTCATTCTATCTATCTATCTATCTATCTATCTATATCCTTCTGTCATTCTATCTATCTATCTATCCTTCTGTCATTCTATCTATCTATCTATCTATCCTTCTGTCATTCTATCTATCTATCTATCTATCTATCCTTCTGTCATTCTATCTATCCTTCTGTCATTCTATCTATCTATCTATCTATCTATCTATCTATCTATCTATCTATCTATCTATCTATCTATCTATCTATCCATCTCTATCTGTCTATCTATCGTCCGTGCGTCTGTCGTTCTATTTGTCGTTTATCTATCTATCTGTCTTTCGTCTGTCGTTCTATTTATTTGTCGTCGTTCTATTTATTTGTCATCTATCTATCTATCTATCCTCCTGTCATTCTATCTATCTATCTATCCATCTATCCATCTATCCATCTATCTATCTAATTTTTTCAAATTTAGATTGCTTTACATATTTTACATATTGTACATAGTGCCAAAGCATTACAGGAAGTGGCTGGAGAGAAAAAAGACATTAATGAACAAGTAATCAAAAATCTCTCTTTATTTCAGGATTTTCTCCTACCTGGATGTAGTTACATTGTGCAGGTGTGCTCAAGTCTCCAAGGTATGTTCAACTGTTTGTTTAGTTCAAATGAAACAAAACTGTCTAGAATTAAGGTATTTTCCTAACAATGCTTCCTCCTTTCCTCTGCTTATGAACAGGCTTGGAATGTTCTTGCTTTAGATGGAAGCAACTGGCAGAAGATTGATCTCTTCAACTTTCAGACGGATATTGAGGTGAAAAAGCATGTGTAAAGTTGTGTGTTATTGGTTTTTGCTTTGTATGTGCCAGAATTTCATCTGTAATATGTTTCTATGTGCTGGAAATTGTCCGTCTGTGGGCGTTGTGTGTGTGTGTGTTTGTGTGTGTGTGTGCAGCGCCAGGGGGGAGCTAGGTGGTGCTGTAGCTCCGCCTATAATAGCCATAGGACCCGCCCAGCACCCCCAAGAAATGTCTGTAATTTTTATAATAATAATTAAAAAATATATATTTGGTCTAAAATAACATGAGGCCCAAACAGGCAATCTTCTTTGGCAAATGAACACAGCGCCCGGCGAACGTTTGCAGACATACCCAGTCTCCCTTATATTGATAGCCGCTCCCTGATGGCCACAAAATCCCCCCCCCAGTCAACAAAACCGATCGGAGCACCGTCTATTAAGTGTTAAGCATCCCCATAGCACCTGCAAAAGAAAATCTCTGGAGCCGCCACTGTGTGTGTGTGTGTGTGTGTGGGATTAACACTGGGTCAGTAGGCTTTTCTACTGAATCCATAGACTGTAACGTCATCCCTGATCCTCTGTGCCTGAGCTCTCTCTCTCTCTCTCTCTCTCTCTCTCTCTCAGGGACGTGTGGTGGAGAACATCTCGAAGCGATGTGGAGGTTTTTTGAGACAGCTCAGTCTTCGGGGTTGCCTCAGTGTGGGAGATGCCTCCATGAAGTGAGCCACAGAAGTTTTTGTCAATTAAATTAAGGATTGCACAGTTCATGCAGTTAATGAACCTGTCCAATCAAAGTATAATATAGCACTTGGGTGCATTTCAGCAACTCAAAGTAGCAAGTGATAAAAGTTATTTCGGTAACACTTTACTTAAAGCCTTTATATGTATCATGTATGCATTATAAAAGTATTTTTAATGCATTAATTATGCCTTGTAATGCACTTTATAATGCATATTAGATCCTTGCATATTAGATAATTGTAACCTCTGTTATAATACATTATAATACTTATCTGTTTATTGTTACACTATAATGGATTAAAACACTGGACAAACAACCAATTTCAGAATTAATGAGGAATCTGCTAATATTATAATACATTTTAACTTGGGGTACATTTGTTTATGAACAGATATGCATTATAAGATACATTTATGAATAATGCATTATACATAAAGGCTTTAAGTTATCAATCTCAGTGCATCAGTTTTTGTTCTCACTGGCTGATTTGTTGAAGACCGATAGGGTGTTTTGTTGAAGGCTAGGTTTTGAATGGAATTTTAGTGGTTTCTATAGGGGTATCCCTGCCCACTATGAAATTAAAATTATTTAAATTAATCACTAATTTATTTAATCATTATATAATATAGTATATATTATTTATTATACATTTATTGAATTCAAATCACTATGAAATTATTTTCCCACTATGAAATTATTGTCCCACTAATAAGCCCTGCCCACTATGAAATCTAATTGTGTCCTACAAGTAATTTTCAATTATATATCAAATATCTTGAAACAGCTGATTGGATTGTGCAGCAGTTTAGCTTTCGCTATGACAAATGGCTTGTCGTTGGAAACCTGTCATATTGCGGCTGGTTCGGAAATGGTTTAAGGATCATTTGTTGTTTTGCACGTCCATGGTGATGTTTACCACATTTTTTTTAGTGTTTAGTTTTTCAGTTTAACATGAGAGGTTTAATTTGATTTGACAGGACTTTTGCACAGAACTGTCGCAACATTGAACATCTGAACCTCAACGGCTGTACCAAGATCACGGACTCCACCTGCATCAGCCTTAGCAAGTTCTGCTCCAAACTGCGTCACCTTGACCTGACCTCCTGCGTGTCCATCACCAATCATGCACTTAAGGCCTTAAGGTGGGGGGAAGTTATAAGGACTAGGGGGCCAAAATTTAAGCTGGGTGATTTGTTATGTTTTGACCATTAAAGGGTTAGTTCACCCAAAAATGAAAATTCTGTCAGTAATTACTCTCCCTCATGTTGTTCAACCCCGTAAGGCCTTCGTTCCTCTTCGGAACACGAATTAAGATATTTTTGATTAAATCTGAGAGCTGGATCACTCCTCCATAGGCTTCTAAGGGATTGAAACTTGCCGGCCTCGAAAAGTTATTAAAGACATCGTTAAAATAGTCCAAGTGACTACAGTGGCTAAGTGCAAGTCCACTGTAGTCACTTGGACTATTTTAACGATGTTTTTAATAACTTTTCGGGGCTGGCAAGTTTCAATCCCTGAAGAAGCCTATGGAGGAGTGATCCAGCTCTCAGATTTCATCAAAAATATCTTAATTCGTGTTCCGAAGATGAACGAAGGTCTTACGGGGTTGGAACAACATGAGGGTGAGTAATTACTGACAGAATTTTCATTTTTGGGTGAACTATCCCTTTAAGCCATAAAAACATAAGTGCAAAATAGGTCATCAGTATTTTTGATTGCTTTTGCCATGAGTGAAAGACACTTGTACATTTCAAACTCCTGTGTTTGCAAAATGTTTTAGGAATACGCTGGCATATAGATGACCTCAAAGCTAACACTTGACATTATGGAGTATTTAAAACTAAACCAGGAAGTGTTAAATTACAGCTCAGATTGGATTTCATTGTGTCAAGAGGATGACTTTGTTAATGATTGTAAAGTCTGTCACCTCTGTCACCTTTCTTTAATGAATCTTTTCCACAGTTGCAGTAGATTATAATGTATCAGCTGGTGAAACAGGAAATTCAGAGAGTGAAAATGTAAACAGCGACTAAGGAACAATTATTAACTCATTGTTAGACATTTCACAAAATTGCTGTTTATATTCCCACAGCTTTAACAGCACATGGTATGGTTTGAAATACAGAAAACATATTTTGAAAATAAAATAATGCTTCTATTTATTATATTATTATTTTGAAAGAAATTGGATGGTTTATTGATCCTCAACAGGGTTTATTATCACCTGAAAATTAAAAAAATGCATTTTTTTTTTAATTGTATTATTTTTTTTTGTTCTATTGGTTAGCTGTTCAAAAGTTTACTCGTCTTTTAAATTACTACACTACCGTTCAAAGGTTTTGGGATGGTAAGATTTTTTAAATGTTTTTGAAAGAAGTCTCTTATACTCACCAAGGCTGCATTAATTTGATAAAAAAAATACAGTAAAAACAGTAATATTGTGAAATATTATTACAATTTAAAATAACTCTTATCTATTTCTGTATATTTTAAAATGTAATTTATTCCTGTGATGTAAAGTGGAATTTTCAGCATGCCATTTGATCTTTCAGAAATCATTCTAATATTCTGATTTGCTGCTCAAGAAATGTTTTTTTTTTATTATTATCAATATTGAAAACAGTTATGCTGTTAACTATTTTTGTGGAAACCATGATATATTTCTTTTGAGGATCCTATGATGAATAAAAAGTTGAAAGAACAGCATCAATTTGAAATATAAATTTTGTGTAACATTACAAACGTCTTTACTGTCAGAAAGAAAAAGAAAGAATCTTAGCGACCCCAAACCTTTGAACGGTAGTGTACATTTTGGCTTCGTTGTGTGTTTAGGTTTGGATAGTGCAGTGGTGTTTGAGTAATTTTTTTTTTATATTTTGGTTGCTTCATAGCCTCTTCATTTGCTCTTTCTGTCTTCTAGTGAGGGCTGTCGTATGTTGGAGAATCTGAACCTGTCCTGGTGTGATCAGATCATGAGTGATGGTATCGAGGCTCTCAGCCGTGGCTGCACAGCTCTCAGAGCTCTGTTTCTGAGAGGTTGCACACAGGTACACATACATATATATATATATATATATATATACATATAAAAACACATGATGATTGTTAAAGTCGGCATGAAATGGAAATTACTTCCCAGTTGTGATGTATATCTGAGTGAAACACTTCCTGGACGAAAAAATGTAGGGTGGAACTTGATTTTGTCCATGGGGAATTGATCAGATGGTTGTGGTTTTCTATTGGTGAATCTTATGTGAGTGACAGGTTGCCCCGCCCTCGCGCTAGTAAACACATCATCAGAGAAGAGAAGAGATGTCACTGCAAGAGGGAGGGGAAGTAATTGCGATGAAAGATTATGAGGCACATGAATAATAAAGAAAAAGATGTGCACGGATATATCATGTATAATAATAAATACTGCAATATTCCATAAAAAACAAGAATGGTCAGTTTTGAGTTCATGGTGACTTTAAATATGTCATTTCAGCTTGATGATGCTGCACTGAAGCACCTTCAAAAGCACTGTCCTGAGCTCATGACAATCAACATGCAATCATGCACCGTAAGACTTGTTACAATACTGGAGTTAATTATTGCATCTAAAAAAAAAAAGCGCAATACTCATTAGAACCCTAACACGGTTTATCCTTCTTGCAGCAAATAACAGATGACGGCTTTGTGAGTTTGTGCCGGGGTTGTCACAAACTGCAGATGGTCTGTGTGTCTGGATGCAGCAACATCACAGACGCTTCTCTGACTGCCCTCGGCCTCAACTGCCAACATCTCAAGTAAAGCTTTCTTCATCTGTACGCAGATCGGCACACACAGTCATTCATTCTCATTGCTTGTGTTTTCCTCAGGATCCTGGAGGCTGCTCGCTGCTCACATGTGACTGATGCTGGTTTTACTGTTCTTGCCAGAGTGAGTAATGACACGAACACCCCAAAACATAAATGCATGGATTCGGAGAGCATGCTTTGAGCTGATGACAGGATTCTTAAACAAACTATTCCTTCTGTTTTAGAATTGTCATGAAATGGAGAAGATGGATTTAGAGGAATGTATTTTGGTGAGTTTATATTAAATCCATAATTCAGAAAAGCTGTTGTATATGGCCTAGTTGTCATGTGCGAGTTTCACTTTTGTGAAACGGTCAAATATATATATTTTGGTTGGTATTATATTATATAATGTGCTATATAGTTATTATGGCTAATAATATAATCACCAAGACTACAAATATTTGATTAAAATATATTAATATTGTGAAATATTATTATAGTTTAAAAACCGGTTTCTATTTCAGTATGCATTAAAATGTAATTTATTCCCTTGATGGCAAAGCTGAATTTTCAGCATCATTACTCCAGTCTTCAGTGTCACATGATCCTTCAGAAATCATTCTAATATGTTGATTTTCTGCTCAAGAAACATTTGATTCTGATTATCATCAATGTTGAAAAGTTTTGTGCTGCTTAATGTTTTTATGGAAACCGTGTTGTGTTATTTGATTAATAAAGAAGAGCATTTATTTCAAATATAATTATTTTATAACATTATTTAATGCATCCATGCTGAATAAAAGTATTAATTTCTTTAAACGAATGACCCTAAATATTTGAACAGTACTGTATATAAAAAATATTGAACAAAAATGATGCATATACAATTTATGGTTTGTCGTTGACTGGTTTAAAAAAAAAATTCTGTTTATCCTTTTGTTTTGATTTATTATAGTTTAACTTGTGCAGTTTCAAAGAAATCCTGAGGTTTTTCTTTTTACTGCTTTTGTGTCTGTTTCCTTGCAGCAGTTTATCCTGGTTAGTCAGCATGCTAAAATGAATGTTCTGTGTCTGTACGTCCCATTCAGGTGACTGATAACACCCTGGTTCAGCTCTCAATCCACTGCCCTCGCCTGCAGGCGCTGGTGAGTGCCAAGCAGTGTTTGAGAGAGAGAGTGTGTGGGAGTATTGCTTCCATGCTTGTTATTTATGTCTTTCTGTAAAAGAATTACAGAGCACATTTGTTTTCGCCTGCTCACTTCTACGTGTGTGTGTGTGTGTGTGTGTTTTCTAGAGCCTGTCACACTGTGAGTTGATTACAGACGACGGGATCAGACATCTGAGCAGCAGTGTATGTGGTCATGAGCGTCTGCAGGTCGTGGAGTTGGACAACTGTCCCTTGATCACAGACATCACACTGGAACATCTCAAGAGTTGCCAGCGTCTGGAACGCATTGAGCTCTATGACTGCCAGCAGGTCTCCCGTGCGGGCATCAAACGAATCCGGGTCGGTCAAAAACAATGGCTAGATATGTCAACTCCCACACATAGTCTTAACTATAACAACCATGTACAGACTAAAATGATTTATTTGCAGAATTAAAATGTGCAGTGTCAGTTTGCAGTACAAGCAACTCAAGTACAGTGTGTAGATGCCAGAGATGGGCTTGAGTGCCTGAGCAATGATCAATCACAAAAAAACTTTTTCCATCTGCAGCTTCTCTTAACAAACACGTCAAAAATGGGCCTGAATTAATTTGTCCTTGGTTACAGTGTCATTAGGGGTAAACTGGTCTGTTTCATCAAACAGCAATTTGTGTCAAATAGCAATCATGGCGACTTGTAGTCCTGATCAGCGTCAAACACTGGAGAGGTTTTGGTTTTCATACAGGACGCATTATTCTCACTATAGACAAGAGGATAGACTGAAAATCGGGTTTGCTGATATTTTTTTGCACTTATTTGCGCTTTTCTAGTAAATCACCCTGAGGTTATTTAATACAGAGTCTACCTATAAATTAATCATATGTAGGAAAATTATGAAAATTGGCACACTTGCAGTAATGATAATAAATAGTAATCTGACCAACTTTGGGGTCTCTAGGACCAACTCTATTGCGCCACCACCAGTTTCGCATTTGAAACTGTTAAATTTTTTAACCCTTTCATCTAGAAAGATTTTACTTAGTACACCGGATTACTCTCATCATGCTGATTACATTCAACATCTTGCATTACAGTAGTGGCCATTTTGAAAAGTACAGTATTTAGTTTTTTTGCTGCTACTCCTTGAAATTCTTATGAAAATTTGCACTGATGATCTTTGTACAGAGCCGCACATTGTGATGTCGCAAACTCAACAATGTTGACCCAAAATTTGTTCAGAGGCTGTATCTCGGCCAAAGTTTGATCAATCAAAATGAAATTCGGTAGACCTAATCAACACCATGTTCTAAGGGTCCATGCCAAAATTGGGAACAGCACCACCTACGGGTCATGAGATCTGAAAAATGGCTATTTTTGCTGAATACTTTTGATCAGTTTGTCAGAAAATCATGATATGGATTCCTTGTGTCATGCCGAAAACATAGATACCGATTTTGCCAGGATCGGACGAACCATTGTGCCGCCATTTTGAAATTTGTCATGAATTGCAATATCTATTAAACATTTCCAATTTCCTGAAGGAAAACAACTTTTGAAAACATTGTTCTCTGTGTCTTTGTTCCTTGGTTTATGTCAATATCTTCTGGTGATAACTTATTTTTCATTTTCCATCAATTTGCCTGTCCGACATATTGATGTAAATGAAAAATGCTATATTCTTCCTACAAATTGTCTAATTTTGTCCAAAATCTGATCAGATGAAATTTGGACCAAGCTGCATAAAAATGACTGAACGGATTTTTGATATTCACTACCGTTCCTGAGAAATACCTCTCCGAAGCTGACCTTGCCTGTGTTTTTTGTCTTATGTTGATTAGCTTAGCTAACCAGTTGCCATTCTTTCTAATGTGGCTCTTCAGCATTCAGGTTAACTATAAGCTACATTAGCATTAACTTAGCTTAGCATGCTAATCTGGTTAACATGCTAAGTAATGCTTTTGTGTGCTCATTCTCACACTGAAACCTCTTCTCAGAAACCTGATGAATGTGTGTGAACTGAGTGGCGCACTCTGCTAAGCCACAGGCCCCGAACGTTTCACGTCGTGGGTTCGAATCAAGTGTGGCACATGCCCAGTCCGCTAGAGGTACTGTGGCCAGAAATGGTGCAGAAGTTGCTTCCGTTCCAGACATAGTGCCTTTCGAAGAATGATCTCATCTGAATACAAAATGCAGTGCATTTATGTGCAAATTCTTCATTTTGGTTATTGAACTATAGAACTTCGGCATCTGTGTGAACACGCGTCTTCCCAGTGGCGCAACGAGATGAGTGACAGGCACCTGACCCAGAGATTGTGGGTTTGATTCCCGTGTGGTACAACTTTATAAAAGTGTGTGTAATGTCATTTAGAGCCAATAGCTGCAATTCTGCCTACAGCAACTCAAGTCTCTGTACAATTAAACAAATCACAATGTTCGTGGTATGCTGTGTAAAGCAACAGGCTATAGCTTAAAAAATTGTTTGATCAAATCCAATGTGTGTTTTACTGTACACATGTCAGTGTGACTTGCAATTAAAATCTGTGTTAAATTTGAGTTTTGGTCCTAACCAACGTCACAAGCAGTAGGGCATTATGGTCATTTGGCTTCTATTTTTGTCAATAGCCCCACCCAAACAAAACTCTCATTGGTACACATAGCTTTTCATCAAACGTACTGATTCACTTTTGTAGAGAAAAATAGCTTGATCTAGTTTTTGTTATGATGTCATATTCTGCATTGTGGCTGATTCTGCGGTTGTTTCTCCTGTAGGCTCACCTTCCTGAGATCAAAGTCCACGCTTACTTCGCCCCGGTCACACCCCCTCCATCAGTCCACGGAGGAGGCCAGCGTCTCTGCCGCTGCTGCGTCATACTCTGACAGAAGGAGGAGCCTCTGGGATACGCCATAGAAAGTCAAGCTGTCAGTCAACCTGTAAACTCCGCCCTGCCCCTGCTCCACACCACTATGAGGCGCTGTGTGGGGTTGTGGCTACAGGAGGCATGGCTTGTTCACTGAGCGCTTGTCTGGCAGCGTGATGGACCTGAACAAAAAAAACGCAAAATAAATACAATGCAACGTGACAAATACTACGTACATACAATACCACTTACTTGGATGTACAAGGAGAAAAATCAAGGAGCTACCATGTAAAATATTTCATTTTTGGATATATAGAAAACAAAATACTTAAAGCATTATGGAACTACTAAATCTAGAAGGAACACGCAAAGAATTTTGTTTGAGGCATTTTGATGCTGTTACGACGACTACACAGTGTTTACGTCCTGCTCCTCTTCCTCAACCAATAGGATTGCATTCTATTACGCTGAGAACAAATAGAAAAAAACAGAAAATGAGCAGCAGGATGCAAGTCTCTGGAGTTTTGTAGGATACGCCTCCCGCCGATTGATCATGTGACTTTCTCAAACCTGAGAGAATGAAGCTTTGAGCGTCTCTGTCTGGTTTTCCGCGCCTGTGTGTGTGAGAATGTTTAAATATAGAAAATAAAATATAACACTACAAAAAATCAACCCATATTAAAACTGGAGTAAAATGGTTTTATTTTCTGTTTGTGCTCACCTTAATTTGGAGAGGACGAAAAAAAAAATCGCAGTTGAAATCATGTGAGGAAATGAGGGGAAGAGAAGGACTGAGATTGTGCATGCAAAATAAAGTCGATTTTGCTCCAGTTGTGGAGTTACAGTACGTCACAATTGATGTGAATGTTCAAATTTAGACAACATGTGCTAAGGTTGGAGGGAGAGGGGGATGTACATCAGGAATATTTGAGTTTCACAATGTTTCAGTGCAATATTGAAAGCCCAGGTCATGTGACAGGATTTAGAACACTCCTTATTCAGGCATTTCCTTAGTATTCTCATCACAATGTCAGTTACATGTCATTAAAGGGATAGTCCACCCAAAATGAAAATTCTGTCCTTGTTTACTCACCTCATGCTGTTCCAAACCTGTATGAATTTCTCTTTTATCTGTGGAACACAAAATAAGCTATTTTGAAAAATGTGTCTGTGTTTGGACCCTATTCTGCAAAACATCATCTGTTGTAGTTCAGTCATACAGGTTCGAAATAACATGAGGATGAGTAAATGATGACAGAATTTTCATGTTTTTTGTGCTTGAACTAGATCAGATTTGAGCATAATATGATACAAAAATCAACAGTTGGAATACGTCAAGGCAAATATATCAAACTTAACCCATGCAATCTTGATTTAAAGGGACAGTTCAGCCAAAATGTAAATGTCTTTATGTGCAACACAAAATGTTAGTCTCTGTCAACATTCACTTTCATTGTATGGATCAATGAAAATGAGTGATGACCGAAGGTTTCATTCTGTCTGAAATTTCCTTTTGCGCTTTGCAGAATAAAGAAAGTCGTATGGCTTTTGGTACAAAGTGAATGATATTTTTGGGTGAACTGTCTCTTTGAGTTTAGAGTCTCGTGCATAAAAATGTTCAACAGGGAGTTTGATGCATAACATTGCATATTTAAAAACATGAGTCTTGTTGATGAAAACAGCTTCTGAGTTGATCATGTAATCAATGGAAAAGGCTTTTATTGTCGGTGTGAGTGCCTTTGATTTTGCAACTGGAGGGAGGGGTGGGTTACAGACACAGAAATGCTCGACTCAGGGCTGCGGTGAAGTTCATCACATTTTTTTTCTCTTGTATTTACCCATATTTAGCTGGTTTTTACCATTGGATATGATGACGATGTCATGATTTCCTATCAATGCATACACCAGTGATTCTAGTATTCTTTATCTCGACCATGGAACCACCTTAGAAGGCAAAGCTAAACCTGTCAGCGAAAGTGATGTTTTTTTTATTTTTTATTGTTCTGTAACGGCTAATCGGTTCCCCTTCCTATCTCCCATATTTTTTGACAAAGATGAAATAAGTTACCTGAATGTCCTTGTGTTCTGGTTGTTAATGTGACATTTCTTTAAATAAAAGATCTGAGCAGTGTGTCACATTCCGGATTGGTTGGTTCTTATGGTTTCATATACACCATTCATTGTTGATGTAAATTTTTTTTTTTTTTAAACCTGTGGTTATAATAATGCATGATTAATCATTTTGTATTTTAACACCTAAACACACTTAATAATGACCTGAAACTAAAACTAATGCATGGTAATGTAATATAGATAGTCCTAGACTAGAGGTACTGATTTTTTTTTTACTTTCCACCACATGTGTCCTGTAGTGTAGGCATGTTTTTATAAATAAAAAAACAAAAAACAAAAACTAGCATAAGTTCAAAATGGATTTTGAATTGCATTATAACATATCGTCGCTGCCCGATGAAACTCACGTATGTCCAAAACGGTTACTTTTCAGGAAGTGAAAAAAACACCGTAGTTCAAAAGCAGTTGAACGTAGCGGTGTCATAGCCTACTTTGTATGGCATCTTTAAATGTAACCATAGTCTTGCCAGTGTAATGATATAATCCACATTTGACCAAAATCGAGTTTAAATGGACATACGTGCATATTTTACAGTAACGGTGGTCGATACGCATTCTTCCGATCATTAATTAGAATGGCCAAGTCGCGTTTCATATTGACAGATGAATAGGCTACGCTCAGTTTATTAAATAGCCTACGTCTCAGTTTATTAAATACGCTCAGTTTATTAAATGTCTCTTGCAAACTATGAAGGGACAATGAATCAATACACTCATTGCTGAACCCAGGGCCGGCGCGTGCTATGTAGCCTACAAAAAAATACAGCCATTTCTGTTTTTTTCTTTTAAACAAAAAACAAGCTGCACCCTTTTTTTTACATTTTATCTTTCATTCCGAAATGAACGAAAAAGTACACCGACCCAACATGTATTAGCCTTTTTACCCGCAACGTTATCAATCTAAATTAATCTCGTTTTTCTTTATTTAAATTTCGGGGTTTTTTTTCTTTATTTAATTTTCGTTTTTTCTTTATTTAAAATTCGTTATTCTATATTTAAATCTACCCTTTACTGTGTCAGTAATTTATTAGTCAGAAAAATATTAGACTACCTTAAAAGTAGACTATTAAATTATCAGACCCGTGTGTTAACATCTCCACAATAAACAGTGACAATTACTTCGTCTAGACCATTTACCGGTAAATAACAGGTGTGATTATATTGCGAATATATAATACATTTTTGATTATTCGGACGTCTTGCAGGACATTCTCGTCGGAGGGGCAGCAGCGTTGTTGCGGAGTTTTCCTCTTTCATTCTCGTGAATGTTTACATCCCTCCAGACGCGTGCGTGAGCGCGGCGCTACAACAGTTGGCTGAACAAATAGCTGGAACAGAACAAAGGTATCCTGACTCTATTTTAATCATTCTTGGGGATTTTAACAAAGCAAATCTTTCCCATGAACTACCAAAATACAGACAGCACGTTACATGTCCCACCAGAGACAGTAATATACTGGACCACTGTTACACCACAATAAAAGATGCGTATCACTCCGTTTCACGAGCAGATTTGGGGTTCTCTGATCACTGTTTGGTTCATCTCATACCGACCTACAGGCAGAAACTGAAATCAGCTAAACCTGTTATAAGGACTGTAAAAAGATGGACTAATGAAGCAGAGCAGAATCTACAGGCCTGCTTTGATTGCACTGATTGGACTGTTTTTGAAGCTGCTACCAACGATCTGGATGAGCTCACAGATACTGTAACATCATATATAAGTTTCTGTGAGGATACATGCATTCCTACCAGGACATTCTTATCATTTACTAATGATAAACCATGGTTTACTGGGAAACTCAAACACCTTCGTCATGCCAAAGAGGATGCCTACAGAAGTGGGGATAAAATCTTGTATAACCAGGCCAGAAACAGACTGACAAAGGAGATCAGAGTTGCTAAAAGAAGCTACTCTGATAAACTGAAAAAACAGTTTTCATCGAACGACCCATCATCAGTCTGGAATGGCCTGAGGAACATCACCAACTACAAGTCACCATCCCCCCGATCTGTGGACAATCAACACCTGGCTGATGATTTAAACTCATTTTATTGCAGGTTTGAAAAGCCCTCATTCACACCACACACCGGCTCAGACCTGCACTTCACACATTCACCATCACCTCCTGCACTCCCATTACTCCCCCCTCCTGCCATCCAACCTGAGCTTAAGGTCTGTGTGGAGGACGTGAGCCGAGTCTTCAAAAAACAGAAGACTAGGAAAGCCTCAGGCCCAGACGGGATCTCATCTGCTTGTTTAAAAGCCTGCGCTGACCAACTGGCCCCGGTCTTCACGCAGATCTTCAATAGATCATTGGAGCAGTGTGTAGTTCCCTGCTGCTTCAAACGCTCCACTATCATTCCTGTCCCCAAAAAACCCAAAATCACTGGACTTAATGACTACAGACCTGTCGCTCTCACGTCTGTGGTCATGAAGTCGTTTGAAAGACTGGTGCTGGCCCACCTGAAGGACATCACTGGACCCCTGCTGGATCCCTTTCAGTTTGCTTACAGAGCAAACAGGTCTGTGGATGATGCAGTCAACATGGGACTGCATTATATCCTGCAACATCTCGACAGACCAGGGACTTATGCAAGGATCCTCTTTGTGGACTTCAGTTCGGCCTTCAATACCATCATGCCTGGTCTTCTCACAGCCAAACTGACCCAGCTCTCCATACCATCCTCGATCTATCAGTGGATCACCAGCTTCCTGACGGACCGGCAGCAGCGAGTGAGACTGGGGAAACTCACATCCAGGACTCTCACCACCAGCACTGGCGCCCCTCAAGGGTGCGTTCTCTCCCCACTGCTCTTCTCCCTGTACACTAATAACTGCACTTCTAAAGACCCCTCTGTCAAGCTCCTGAAATTTGCCGACGACACAACTGTCATCGGTCTCATCCGAAACGGTGACGAGTCTGCTTACAGACTGGAGGTTGAACAGCTGGCTGTCTGGTGCAGTTATAACAACCTTGAGCTGAACACGCTCAAAACAGTGGAGATGATCGTGGACTTCAGGAGGAACAGCCCAGCACTCCCCCCACTCACCATCATGAACAGCACTGTGGAAGCAGTGGAGTCATTCAGGTTCCTGGGCACTTCCATCTCTCAGGACCTGAAGTGGGACAATCACATTGACTCCATTGTGAAAAAGGCCCAGCAGAGACTGTACTTCCTTCGCCAGCTGAGGAAGTTCAACTTGCCACAGGAGCTGCTGATTCAGTTCTACTCAGCCGTCATTGAGTCTGTCTTATGCACTTCCATCACTGTCTGGTTTGGTTCAGCTACCAAATCAGACATCAGGGGCCTCATTTATAAAACTTTGGATAGGATTTGCGTCAGAAGTGGCGTACGGATGAAACATAGGACATTAGGACGTGCGTACGCACAGAAATATTCGGATTTAATAAACCGTGCGCACGCACATCATACGCATTTTTCCCTTAAGAAATCACAATCAATTCTAAATGTAGCGCAGCTTTTGCGGCTTCATGTCACACCCATAGTTGCCCATAAATAGTCCGTGAAACGGCCATAAGTTAATATTCATCGATTGCGAAATCATGGCAAACATAGAGAGGAAATCAAAAAAACGTAACTTCACTCAATGTGAAGTAGAAGTTATCGTTGGCGAGGTGGAAAAGAGGAGAAAAATGTTGTTTGGAGGGCACAGTGTGGGCATTAGCCTACTAATGCCAAAAAGGCACTTGAGTGGCAAAAGGTTGCAGACTCCGTAAATGCTGTAGCCTCACAACCTCGGACTGTGGCCGAAATAAAAAAGAAATAATAAGCTACAGATGTCGGTTATAATCTACTTGGAAATGGGAAATAGTTCAGCGCAAATGTAATTTCTTGCAGCTTTCTGAATGATTGAGACATAGGTCTACGTCATATGTTATTTTATCAAAAATAAAACAAACTAAAGGCATAGGCTATGCATGAATACCATGATTCCGTAGCTGATGAAGACATTTTTACTATGAAAACAACTTTCCCCAGTGGACAAATAATACATCTATCTATCTATCTATCTATCTATCTATCTATCTATCTATCTATCTATCTATCTATCTATCTATCTATCTATCTATCTAGCTATCTAGCTATCTATCTGTTTCTGTTGCAGATCGATCAAACGGGTGTTCGTGTAGGCTGTTAATTGTAAGACTTGCTTTGTGAAGTCTTCGTGTTATTTATGAGAGACAGTATTGCCATTTATTTTACACAACGGTGTACAGTTTCACACACTTTCACGTGTTTCTTCCATCTGCCGACGGTGTCGCCATTTCTCAGTTCACCCGTTTTTGTGCGTACGCCTGGGTCAGAGCTTGCGTGAAGAACCGCACATTTTACCGTCAAGTTTGCTTTTTATAAATACCAATTATTGCGTAGAGAGCGGCATACGCCTTCTTGTGTGCGTACGCAACGTTTATAAATGAGGCCCCAGGAGACTACAACGGACAGTCCGGACTGCGGAGAGGATCATTGGAGCCCTCCTGCCAACCCTCCAGGACCTGTACTCTTCCAGAGTGAGGAAGAGAGCAGGTAAAATCATCACAGACTCCACTCACCCTGGACACCTCCTGTATGAACTGTTACCGTCAAGACGGCGACTCAGATGTCAGATCACTGGCCACAAGAACATCTCGGCACAGGAACAGTTTCTTCCCACAGGCCATTTCCCTCCTGAACAGTTAACACTCCTCCCAAGGCATATGCCTTAAGTGCAATACTCCCACTGTTTAGTGCAATACCCTACAACTCAGGTGATACTTATATGTAGATTTATTATAATATTTAAAACACTGTAAATATGTTCATAATCTGTAAATCTGAAAATGTCTATTCTGACTAAACCCAACTGTGATACTTTTATTCTCATATATTTATATTTTTATTCTTATAATTTGTAGTATTATGTTTCTTGTTGTATTTGTATTTGTATATGTCCACTAGAAGCCTCAGTACCAAAAACAAATTCCTTGTGTGTGCAACCACACTTGGCAATAAAGCTCTTTCTGATTCTGATTCTAATTCTTTACAAATGTAAATCTATTAATGTGGTATGCATGACCAACAAATTTATTTTAGTATGCTGTACTCTATAAAGAAGGTCATTTTTTGTATGGACAATACACACACATACACATCCATACTATGTACAAGCACATAAATATTTACAAGCACAAATATTTGAGTTTGAAAAACGTTCAAATGCCACTAGGGGGAGACGAAGACAAAAAAAGCAATGGAAGACCACATTGAAAACAAATACAAGCGTGTACATTATTCAAAACAAAAGCAAGTATAATCTGCTTGGTGCTTATAAATGCACAAAATGGTTCTTTGAAACAAGTGTATGTGTGCGTTTATGATATGATATTATAATGATACGAGGTATGTTATAATTAAGAAATAATAATAATCTAGTAATATATTCAAATCTTCAACAATTTATTCAGTCATCAATACCATAAGGAAAAATGTCAACACACTGGAATAACTAGAATCACTAAATGTAGGCTACTACTCGTGGAAGTAGGGAGTATACTTTAACAACAAAAACAACAACAACAATCAATAATTAATAATAATTAACATGCATAGTGTCTCTCTTGATACTATATAATAAACGTACTTTTTTCTATCCTGCCATACTGCACACAGTCTCCGATGATTAATAATGAATTGTGTACAGAAATTACAGAATGAGCATATTTTCATTCAGGCATCATGCTGGACATCTGTGCGGCGTTGAAGGACCTCAAGGCCTTGGCCCAATCACTCTTCCTCGGCATCGTTTGCTGTTCAACACTCCAGTATTGCGGCTACCGGCGGTCTAATAGCCGCGGTCGAAGCGAGAGTCTTGAGCTCGGAAGGCAGCTGTCAAACTGCGGATTATTTCTGGATTAAGTTTAAACACGAGAGCTGTGAGAGCATCGCACGGACCAGCGGCTCATCCACTCATCTCCACGAGCGATTTGAAGCGGGCTTTTCTGAAATGGTGTCCGGGAGGGAAGAGAGCCCCGGCGGCAGGCCCCAGGATACTCGACCATAACGGTTAAAGCTAACAGTGTTAGCCGAGACTGGTCGGATACATTTCCACTGTTTTTATACGCGCGTCGCCGCCTATTTCTTTTTTAGGTTACATCGCTTTATTGTTTAGTAAAAATAGGCTACACTTTTTTCGGGGGATCAACCATTTCGTTCCTGGGGAACTTTGTTGAAGTTGTTTATTTTCCGTTACTTCATCGTTAATGCACTAACAACAGACCTCTAAGTGTCTTTAAAACCAGTATTTGACTTCCGCTTTGTCCACATTTCAGTTCCTCGCGTTGTTAACGCGACTCTGACAGTCATTCTGTCGTTGTTATTGTTTCGCCGCAACCTGAGGACTGACCACAAAGCGTCCCGATGGAGGACAATGACAACAACATGGACTATTTTTACCAGCAGGTTTTGCAGAAGGACGTGACCCGGCGGCTGCAGGTTGGCCCGGATCTCATAGACTACCTGAGCGACCCGCAGAGGTCCTTGGACGTGGAGCAGGACAAACCCCGCCTGGATAAAACCATAGATGAGCTGACGGGATGGGTCAATTCCAGCAATTACAAGGTACATGGCTTGTAGCCTGCTTTGTGGGGTGCAAATTTAAATGAATGTGTGTTTTAAACCTGATGGCATGTATGATGTTATTATGAATGATGCATGCATTGTTCTGGAGTGACAGTCTCAAGCCAAACACAACATTTCATTCTCATATAATCTATCATTGCATGTAAATCACCAATTGCATTAGGCTTGTTGTGCATCAAACTGACAGAAAAATACAGGAGTTTATTCATGAGATGGTTCAGTCTGCTCAAATAATACATTAATATCAATATGCATACATTACGTATTCATTTGTGTCTATGAGAGAGTGGATTTGCTGGTGGGGGTGTTGTGAGGATGGGGGAGGGTTGCGTGGGTATTGTTACACTGGGGCTGAAAAGGCACATGTCACTGCATTGCATATTTCATCCTTTTACATATGCTTTTTTGTGTGATGTATTGATTAAGAAAAGCTGTTTGATGATGCTTGCTTGTCATGTTAGGCCTGGACATGCAAGCAGAAGCTTTTATGCTGGCTCATACTGCTGCTAATGTTAAAAAATGGTCACTTCTGCTTTATTTCCCATTTCTGTTGTGTGTGAATCGAAACATGATTGAGTAGGGATGCTTTAAAAGCAGCATCAGACAGCTGATAGTTCAAATCTTCAGGGACGGATGTTAATGGATGTCTATGACATCAGACTCATTGAGGTTGGGTTTTAGAAATGATGGCGGTGATTCATAAATTGGAGACACAGCTGCAGGCTTCTAGAAATATATGTGGTTTGATAAATGCAGGGTGTCAAATTCTTTGTCCCACTGGTTGAAGATCTGGTAGACCGTTTTCATCTCTCCGCTAGAATATTTTTGTGAATAATTTTTATATAATTTGTTTTTCTTTTAATATTTAATATACACTTCCGTTCAAAAGTTTGGGGTCAGTTAGTTTCAATTAGTAATATTTTTATTTAGCAAGGATGCATTACAGTGAAGAATGTTACAAAAGAATTATGTTTAAAAAAAATTAGGTTACTTTGAACTTTCTATTAATAATAGCATCCTGAAAAAAATAAAGCAGCATAACTGTTTTCAACATTGATAAGAAATGATTCTTGAGCAGAAAATCAGCATATTAGAATGATTTCTGAAGGATCATGTGACACTGAAGGTTGGCTCTTTAGACAAGGGAAGCAGTGCTTCTTAAAGAGGGAAGTGCTGACAATTCTCAATGAGAAATTATCTAAGAATAGACTTGATTTACATATAAAATATTTACTCTATATGTCATACAAGGAAGAAACCGGAAATGCTTGCTGATTGAATTAACTTGAAATGAGGTTAATCCATAAAGTGTGGCTGAACCCGCCATTGCTAAGTGTGTAGATGAACGCTGGCCAATTGAAACACATTTAAATTATTTCCAAAATGAAATTACCAGGTGTTCTCCAGTTTTGCCTTTCAGGTGCACACACACACACTCTGTTGTCTTTACTCAGGACTCTCTCTGGATGCTTTGCCTAAAATAGGTCATAACTGGAGCTTCTGGGATGTAGTGAATATTTGATTGTTTCTCTGGAATGTGAACTTCCATCCTGCATTGCCAAGAAACACACTGCAGCGATCCCACCGCAATCCTCAAATATAGTCCGTCTCACAATCTTATTTTCATTCGCCCACTCTCACACAATAACAACAGTCATTCTTAAAGACATAGTGCACAATGACGCAAAGCTCTGTATCTGATACTGAATCAGCAGAATCATGTGTTTGCAAATGCTGTCCTACAGTTTGCCTTTGTGAGAGGAAATGTGAGGTTTGATGGTTTCAGCTGATTTGTCTCTTTCTTGTTTGGTGTCAGGTTGCATTGGTGGGGATCGATATTGTCAGCGCATTCGTGGATCGGCTGAATGATCGCTTCAGAGGTCATGTCGTCACAGGTAAGCGGTGTGCACACGTGCTTGTTCCACTAAAGTTTAACATTAGCTGAAGATCTTCTCCATTGAATAATCAGCAGAAAGGGGAATGCCGGGATGACTTGCCCATGTGTATGACACAATCCACAGGCTCAGTGCTTGTCTCTCAGCTGTTTGAGCCCCGCCCTCTCCTGTTACCACGGAGATGGGTTGTTATGATTGTAACAGATAACCCCCCCCCCCCCTCACTCATCATACATCATTCATCTGAAAACATGGAACAAACAGAGTAAAGAGAAAGGAATGAGATGACTTCACACCCAGGCTGTCTGGCGTACAAAAAATGTTGAAAGTTAAAGATGAAGGGTCATTTCTGGGCCACTAGCATTGTTAAATTAAATTATCTTTCAAACAGATAGTCACACCATTGTATGTGCCAATGGTACTGTGTCAGATTACTCAAAAAACTTGTATTTGGGGGTAATCTTTCTACTGTCGGTTTGTTTGGTTTACGAATGGTTGTCTTTGCATATTGCAAGCTGGGAAAGGAAAAGTATATTTTATTAAATGTACATTATTATAGGGTTTTTTGCGATTATCAAAATCTGCAATTTAATTAAATAAATATATGCTGCATGTTTTAGAATGAAGTGCAGCACCATGTGCTTTTACACGCTCATGATTCAGTGTTTTCGTGTCTTCGAGCAGCCCAGTTCACAGTTAGGGCTGATCCACACAATCTCATCTCAGTTTGGGTCTCTTATGACATGTGACAACCATCTTCACAAACTTGTAATGAGAAACTTTGTAAACTGGCTGTTGTCAACAGATGAGAAGCTTAAAGTCATCATGAAATCAAAATCAACACATTACTAGTATTGTGGTGATCAGTTCATTCATGCAAGTTAATCCACAATAAAAAAAATCTTTATTCAAAATCTGAAAATGTACTTCCACTCTCTCTGAAAACATCCGTTTGACGGCTTGGGTCGAGCATCTCCTCAACTGTCATTTTGCTGCAAGCTTTGATAGCGAGCTGAACGGAACGCCCATTTTTCTAGATCCATTCAGTTCCCAGAAGGAAAAACCAAGCCGCGCCCTCAATTTTTCTCATTCAATATTCCATTTCATTCAGAAAATACGTCTCAATACTGAAATAAAGTTGGTCGCAACTTCCGGTTCACGCTGACATTAAAGTCTAGCTAAGGTTAGCCCTACATATGTGTTGTAATTTTACATTTGTACTGTACTGCAAAATAAAATAATAATAATTATATTTCTCTTAAATACTCAATATTTCATTTTACAGTGAAATATTACGATATGAATGTTTCTTATTTCTTATTCCTTTATAATTACAATAATGATGATTATTATGATAGTAATACTGTTGTATAATTACAAAATTGTGCAGCTCTACAAACATACACAGGCAATCACAGTTTTTATCAGGAAAAAACTATCTTTTCCAGCTTGTGCAGCTCTACATCATTGTATTGTCTCTTAAACCCTTCTTTTGCAATTTTTCCTCAGTGGTGCCTGCGTTAGTTGACCGCCTGGGTGACGCGAAGGATCAGGTTCGAGAACAGGCACAGGGGCTCATTTTGAAGCTGATGGATCAGACTACGACACCCATGGTGAGCTAACCATACTGTGGATATGAGCATCACTATTACACCCATGCTGACAAAAAAAAGAATCATAAAGCTGCTGTCTGGTGTGTGTGTGTATGTGAGCTGCTGGGTGAATAGAAACACATTGGATCATTTTTGCTAGTTACTACTGCCAGTGATTCATCATTCCCTTCAGAGCTCATCATCTCTTTCTCCTGCTTTTGTAGTAACGAATCGGGTTTTCACTGTTTGTTTTTCTCTGTCTCTCTGTAGAACGTGTGGGAGAGGCTGATTCCTGGCTTTAAACACAAAAACTTCCGCAGTCGAGAGGGACTCTGCTTTTGCTTGGTTGCCACACTAAATGCGTAAGTCCTCATACAATCCCATACATTCTCAATTTGTAAACACTTCCACATTTGTACTGGGAATCTTGTCCAACAGATGGCGCTGATTTTCCATATCACAGTATTGTGATGCGATCATATCCCCTCGGTTTATCACAGATAGGACTGGTTTCTATTAGTTCAGCATCCCAGAATTCCCCACCTGTTTTGACATCTAAATTCACAGACTTTTAAATGTAATCTACAGACATTCACACCATACAAGCTCCTTGTCTGTCAAACACTGTAAACAAACTCGGCCCACTGAGGTAATCCTCTTACCTGCCTGTATCCATTCCAGGAAGGTCAGATTAACAGACATTCTCACTGAAGCGCTACATAAACGCTCATACACAAACAAAACTAGTTTCTCAGTAACTTTACTCCTCGTTGTTGACAAAAGAGCTGTCACATAATTAACTCTGTATACACTCAGCTTTATACTACACTGTTATTATAATAATAAGATGTTATGTACCATAAAGCTTGCTTTTATTACAGGCAAGTTTGACATTGCTGTTGTTTGGGTTTTGTATTACATTAAAAGGAATGGTTCACCCTGAAATGAAATCATCTTTGTCCTGTTGGACTTATTTTGAGAAATGTCTGAGAAATGTCTTTCATACAATGAAAGTCAATGGTGTCCAGTGCTCATTGACAACAGTCTTCAAAATATCTTTTTTTGAGTTCCACTGAAGGAAAATGCTAAATGAATCCAACTGTGTATGTATACACTGTATAAAATGATTTTTCAAAGTTACAAATAAAACAGATTATTGGAGGACGCTTTTACAAGGCAAGGCAAGTTTATTTATATAGCACATTTCATACACTATGGCAATTCAAAGTGCTTTACAGAAAGGAATTAAAATAATCATGAAATAAAAGCAAGGAAAATTAAAACAGTTATGAAAGAAATTAAAAGAGTTATATGATACAGTTATAAAATGAATTAAAAGTAAAAAGGTGATACATAGATAAACTTCTCATCAGGCAAAACACCGGTGAATCATATTTTTCACAACTCCCAGTGGATGGATCCGATTTTCCCCTAAAATCGGACACGAGGAGCTCTAGGAGACAAGAAAACACTATTTCAGTCTTTCTACTTTAAAATTTCGCTTTTGATTCAATGTCTTACTTGGCGTTTCTTTGTAAGTAATTGTGAAATGTACTAGCAATTTCTAAGGCCCTGTTTACACCTGGTATTAAGATGTTTTTGGTGGATCGGATCACAAGTGGATGAGAGAGACACATACTCGTTTACACCTGGTGTTTAAATCCGTCTCTTTTGTCCACTTTCAAACACTTCTGTCCTGATTTCTTCGAGGGGAGGGAATATGTGCGGGTAAATGTATGTGTTTTTTCAGATCTTTCGATTTAATGGACAAAATAAGCTCACGCCAAACACTGTGAGTGTGTGTTAGAAAGCAGGAATGGTGAGAGAATATTGTGCTTGGTACGTTTTTCATCTTCAAACCAAACTTGGGTCTCCTGCCGACAAAGTTTAAATCCCGTCCGGCTATCGGCGCTTACCGTAATGTTTACGCATTAGGTCAGTAGGCGGAGAGTAGGCGTCTTTTGTGGCTGTTTGAACACATTCAACCACATGCAATGTTGAATGTGTTTTCGACTACCTCTGGAAGTTGTCAAAAGTTGACAAGCTCAAAATGTTTTAGACCCGTTTACACCTGCATTTAGGTGTACCTGCATCCACTTGTGATCGGATCGACCAAAACGCATCTTAAAACCAGGTGTAAACAGGGCCTAAATGAAAATGGTTCAAAGTAAATCCTACCTACAGCCATTTTTTTCCAGTGTACATGCATGAAGAATTTGAACTTGTTGTGAACTGTTTAGTCTAAGCTGACTCGCTCTCAGTATTTCTTTGTTTCTCTCCTTCTCTTAGTTTCGGTGCTCAGCCCTTGAGTTTGAGTAAATTTGTTCCACATCTCTGTTCGCTAACAGGAGACCAAAACCCCCAGGTATGTCTGTGTATGTGTGTAATGCTCGGAATGTGTGTGAAAATAAAGTGAGTTGTACACACTCTCTGTTTCTGTCCTTTGTGTGTGTGTGTGCGTGAGGGAGGGAGGGAGGCAGTCTGCGCTAATGTTAGGCTTTAGAACAGCTGAGTTCAAGCTCCTGCTGGGCGAATGGAGCACTCGCAGAGATGAGCATTAGATTTGGAGGTTGAGATGGAAGAAATGGGGAAAATACATTTTTTAGAGATTTGAAAAGGGAAGTCTAGATCAGTCTCATGGTTCCACTCATATATATAAAAAGAAGCTTAAGCTAAAAGCTAAAATGGAGCATGTAAAAAAAAGTCCCAGCTGGAGTTTAGGTAGCAGCGCAGGTCATATGTGTATATATATATATATGTATATATTTTTATATATAGATAGATAGATAGATTGGAAGAAATTGATATATTTATTCAGAAAAGATGTATTAAATCAGAGGTCTTCAATCTTGCTCCTGGAGGGCCACTGTCCTGCAGAGTTTAGTTCCAACCCTAATCAAACACACCTGCCTTTGGATATTCAAGCGATCCTGAAGAGCTTGATGAGCTGATTCAGGTGTGTTTGATTAGGGTTGGAACTAAACTCTGCAGGACAGTGGCCCTCCAGGAGCAGGATTGAAGACCTCTTTATTAAATTAATCAAACGTGACCGTAAAGACATTTATAATGTTAAAAAAGATTACTATTTCAAAGAAATGCTGTTTTTTTAAACTCTATTCATCAAAGAATACTTATTTTTTTATTACAGTTTCCAGAAAAAAATACAACTCTTTTCAACATTGATAATAGTAATAATAATAATGAATCTTTCTTCAGCAGCAAATCATCATATTAGAAAGATTTCTGAAGTGTCATGTGACTCTGAAGACTGGAGTAATGATGCTAAAAATTCAGCTTTGCATCACAGGAATTGCATTTTAAAATATATAAAAAAAAAACAAAAAAAACGTTATTTCAAATTGTAATAATAGTTTACAACATTACTGTATATTTGATCAAATAAATAAGTCTGTGAGCTAAGAGACTTCTTTTAAAAAACATGGTTACACTTTATTTTAATGTGTCATTGTTACAGTGTAATTAAATATTTAAGTACAGTGTAATATGAATTAACTACATGTACTTACTATAGGGTTAGGGTAGGATTAGGATTTGGTTGAGGGTTAATTGCATGCAATTAGACATAATTTACTGTTATTACTATGGTAATTACCTGTAACATATGTAACAAGGAGACTGTAAAATAAAGTGTTACCAAAAACATTAAAAAATCATACCGAACTTTCGAACAGTAGTGTATTTATGAATTAGCGTTTATGCAGAGAGCAATTGTATCGTGTCACAAACTCTCATCAAAAATGAGTTAATTTCAGTCGATGATTGAAAGTGGGATTGTTGAATGATCAACCTGTAGTTGTGTTTCTAGGTTGATTGTGTGTTTTGTGTTCCACAGGTACGGGAGGCAGCTATATCAACCCTAGTGGAGGTGTATCGGCATGTGGGAGAGAGAGTGAGAGCGGACCTCATCAAAAGAGATTTACCGTCTGCACGGTTAGTATGATTTACTGTTGAACCCATAAGCTTTCTAGAAATATTTATTCAACTTAATGACACTACGCTAAGCCAACGAGCATCATTCTGTCCCAAACCCAATCACATGTTGTGCCCACTCCACAGTTGTGTTGACAGTTTTTGGATTGTTATAATTACTGACATGAATCAGTTTTAATGACTTCAATCTAGCCGATTGTTTGTGGGCGTATTGTGGGTGATTTTTTTTTTTTATGAAGAATTGTACAAATATTAGCACATGCACATAGGATGGACACACCCATATTTAAAGGAGCCTTTTGCTTGTGGTAATTGTGCATAAGTTAGAAAAGCTACTCATTTGTGGGTATTCACTTATTGGTTTTCAGGTATGAACATTAAATATGACTATATAGCATATGCATGGAGAGTATAGTCTATGTATTTATAAGTGCATTTTTACAAATTTGAAATATTTTGTAATCAGAACATATTTGATTTTTGATTTACACTTTATTTTTGATAGTCCACTTTAGATATTCTACTAATTATAAGTAACTTTACAACTACATGTCAACTTTTTCTACTAACCCTAAACTAACAGTCTACTAATACTCTAAATGAGTTAGTTGACATGTAGTTTCAAACTACATGCATTACTGACTTGCATTTTGCATGTGTATATTTTTTACACAATCTTTGGTAACTACAATAGATCAGTGGGGACGTTTTTGTGTCTTATTATGAACATATTCGTTTTCTATCCTTCCTCACATTATCTCTTGGTGGGATTACTTGACCTTTTTCTCTTGAGATCAGCCCATTGATTTAATAAAAACCAAAGAGCTCTGAAACTGCATTAGATTATCATAGAACTCTATTTATTAGTCTATCATTGCAGTTCTGTTGAGTATTTCAATACATGCACTGTATTAAAGTCTGGAGACTCAAAGGGGGGTGTTTATGTTAGTGATGCGTGTACTGAAAACTTACTAAGAAATGACTTCATGCGTTTCCTATTATGGAGTGGTGAAAATCTATTTACATTGTGTTTAAGAAAGGATTCCTTGTAATCTGATAGAATCTTACAGGCTGACATCAGTGTGCGCTGCTGATCTGTGATGAATTAAGTTTTTAAAGACTGTCTAATACTCCTGCATTCCTCTCTGTCTGATGTAAGAGTCTTCAGGCTCTTGGACAGTCTCCATTGGCTGCATCTTGAACATTTCATGATCACTTTACTAATGCCTGGGATGATTCTGAATCAAATTAGTTTCTGTACATAATGGATTCTTTTCTGGAGGAATCTGTTGTTGTCTTTTTTTCCCCCCTCTTATGGTTTCATGGTCCTAGATTTTGGCACTGTTGCACTACATTAATTCTTCCAGGAGTCAGTTCAGAGTTCAGAGTGATTCATGTTTAGTGTTGTCCAGATGTTTCAATACAAACTGAACTATATGGAGTGGATGAACCGTATGCTGTGTATGTTCAGCCTGGTTTCATTAGCAACGGTATGTGTCAGATGGATTGTCTGGTGTGTGACATGGTTATGACTCTGACACATCGCTATCTCAGACAATAAGGCTGGCCAAGAACACAAAGATGCTTGTGTCTGCATTGGTTTGTATTTTGTGCATTTCATTGTTTTTTCTAACACCGTATCCTAACCCGACTCAACGCCACCACACGCGATAAAAGGTATCTTTTCACAGACTTTAGATATACAAAGCACTCATTTCTAGAAATGGAAGTAGTGCAATGCACAATATGGTGGAATAAGTCACGCCTTCTAAATAAAAGAGCCAATCGCCAATTGGTTAAGTCATTGCATCACTGCAGCTGCTGTTAGAAGCTTTAGAAACCGTCAATGTTCTGAGACGTGCAATTATGACTTCAGATGTTTTCAGAAAAGGCCGTTTTTTTTGTCATGATTTGAGTGTTTAGAAACAGATCTTATAGGATGGTTGTTGTCCGATTTCGTTGGTGATTTTAAATATGAAATTTAATCTTAAGTTTGGTGTTCATCTTTGGAGAATTTGATGTTTCTGCATTCAAAGACATAGGAGCTGTACTTGCATGACTGAAATGGCTGCCCGAGAGGCGTTTCAAATATGGCCACCGAGTGGAATGACTTGCCTTAAAAGGACTTTAGTGCAGTGCACTTGCAGAGAGACTCCGCCCACATGTCCTTATGATTGGCTGTGATTTTTTTTTTTCATTTTAGATTTTGTCTTGTCACGTCTGGTGTGGCCAGACTAATTGCTTGTCGCTGAAATATCGCATCGTGTCTGGTTAAGACACGGTGGAAGAATGCATCATACTAAAATTCTGGCTGATAAAAAATATATTTATATATACACAAACATTTTGAAAAAAATCTATGCATATCTAGCATCCTTAAGTATTAGGTTTGCATGATATATCAGTATCTTTAATAAAAAAAACTTTTATTTTATTAATTCATTTAGGTAAGTTTGTGTAGAATTTCTATCGTTATTTTGCACGTATCACCAGACACAAAACATTTTTTTTACTGATTTTTGGGGATCAGAGGATCCATATTAAATATTCAATTTTCAACCGTATATATTGACCAATTAAATTAAACAATCTCTATTATCGGCCAATGAAAAATATTGTATCAATATACACTGCGTAGCCCCCCCCCCACAAAAAAAAAGATGCAGGTCTTGATGGAAATAAGTTAACACAACATTTATTTCCATCAAGAGGTGCATACATTTTTAGTCAAGATCTTGAATGGACGAAGCAAGAGTCCAGCACTCTGTAAAGTCTCCTCCAGCACATCCCAGAGACTTTCAATGAATTTAGGGACTCAGAGGTTCTTCATGCTCCCTCACTACCATTCCTTCACAGTTTGAGCCTGATGAATCTTGACATTGTTATCCTGGAATATGCATGATGTGTCTTCCTACATGGTTGTTTAAGAAATGAAAAGCTACACACTCCATCAATTAGGGTTAGAAGAACTGTTGCCAAGAAAACAACATGCTAGAAACATAATAATCACTGCAATAACGATCCAATCATAAGACTCTTAAGCATTTGCCTATTTAAATAAATAAATAAAAATTTGGCCAGACAGTGTACAGCAGTTAGGCTAGTAGGGAATATTTGAGTTCACATTCTTCTGCATGTATAATTTTTAGGGCCGATGTTGTTTGTCTCTTACACTTTGCCTTTGGAATCCTGTTGCATCACATCATATTGATCTGATCTGATCTGATCTCATCTCACACTCCAGGGTTGGGCACACATGCCAGAAAATCACTCTAAGCTACTGTACATACAAAGACTGTAATTCAGAGGCTGCGCTGCCCTCATCTGACCAAGAGATAGCGGGCACAAGAAAGGACATGTGTGTTGTTGACACGAACACGGTTTGAAAGGACAGGGCCGTGAGCTGGGGGCGCACACACACACACACACACACAACTGTCAGTCAAAACAGGAAGGACGGAGAGCGAGAGGGCAGTCTGAAACGACTGAGCCAAGACAAGACACGGGGGGGCGGCAGTGAGGAGAGGGGGAATGCGAGTGGTGCTTTGTGTGTGTGTGTGTGTGTGTGTCCATGTCCATGCCTGGAGGGGGAGGGGTGGAACCCTGTCTCTGAGCTCCACAGCTTTAGCCCCTCCCACTGGTGTGTGTTCCAGACAGGAGGTTATGTAAAGGGGAATAGAATCTTTGTGCTGTCTCTCTCTCTCTCTCTCTCTCTCACACACACACACACACACACTCACAAACCGGTAAACAGTTTGTTAGTTTTCTGTGGCGGACACACGGCAGTGGAGTGTTTTCAGCGTTCCTCTTGTGTGAGTGAAGGGCAGTATGTCTGAGCAGGTGGGTGGGACCGCGCATGCCGTCCTCTTTTACCATTTTCATCTTATTCCTCTCATCGCATGTTCTCTCTTTCTTCTCGTTCTTGGCTGTTCATTCACTTTCTCTCTGTTGCATTGCATTTTAGCCCTTGTGTCGTCTAAAGCGGCACCATTTTGGTTAGAAAGAGCAGAGATCCTAAACCGGTTGCGTTAATAGGGATTGATGATCTGTGATTCTGCATGTGTAAGAACATGCCTGATTTGTCTGGACTGCAAGCACTGCGTTAAGCACACACACACACACACACCTTACATGTGGTCTTGAATGTGCATTTACATGCATATTGCATGTGAGAAAGTAAATGCGCACTTTGTTGGTTCATGACTAAAGAAGGTCTGCGGGGCCAGCAAATTTAATATATCGTTTAGTCTCATGCAAGGTTTAAGCATCATTCTTGTTTTTTTGTAGCTGTACTTTAGTGTTCGATCTGCTATACATTGAGGGACAGTAATTGTGCTGCGGTGTCTTGTTAATTGTTCCTTATGCTGAAAATAGTCTTGAGTTTGGCAGGCACTTCAAGACTAGTAATTAAGCATCGACTTGTAAGCACACACTGCAGATGTGCTTTGTTTTAAATATGTTTTTGTCATGCTTCCATTTGTTTTTAATACATATTTTATGGCTGAAACATTTTTCAAGTAAATGAATGGACTTTAAAGCTACCTAGCTGATATTTTCAGTGAGTGATGTTGGTTGGGTTCTGACAGCAGAGGATCTGAATGTATCTGAAAGAAAGGCAGACTTGTCTGTATCTGTTTCTGTAGGAAGAAGCATTATTGTGATGGACAGATTAAGGCCTTAGTGCCTCTTGGAAAATTTGTTGGAACTGTTCTATTCTGTTGCAAGATGCGTTTTACTTCAGAAAGCTTTTTTGTAATGCAGTAAAACAGAAAGAGATATGTTTATTGCATTTTCATTGCACCATATCATCGCTTTATGGCTGGGCGATATTACTTAACAAATAGAAATCTGTTTTTTTTTTGTTTTTGTTTTTTTTGTTTTTTTAGCCTTTTGTTGATTCACTCCGTGAATCCACAATTTCAACCAAACAGCCATTGGGGGCAAAATAGAATAAAATTATTTAATGCAGAAGTAAAATACAGTATTTAAATATTCAAAGTAGGCTTGCTTTCTAGACTGCTTTTTGCTGAATGGACCCAAGGAAGGATATTTCTCATTTTTATTCATATGGATCAATTTATCCAAACTTGGTAAAAAAAAAAGTAATATTTACCTATGTATTTATTTAACTAAAATATTTTAATACATTAAACAACACTTCTGTGAACATATTTAAGTGATGACATGAGCGAATCTTTGAATCTGAATTTTAAATCGATTCACTGAAACTGACCATTGGAACAGATTCACTGAAATGAACTTGTAAAACCTCTTTCTTGACACTTTCTTACTTGCAGGATAAAGAAAGTTCTTGAAACTAATGACACTGTTTTAGGAAACTTGATGGCAATAAAAGCGTGTTAAAATCACGCATTCAGGATGCATTGTTATTGTTTTACTGTATTTTTAATCAGATAAATGCAGCCTTGCTGAGCATAAGAGATAAAAAAAAATAAAAAAATTAGAAAATCTTATCGTCCCCAAACTTTTGAACAGTAGTGTACGTTGCCGGCAAAATTGACTATTTGATATAACCCAACTCTACTACACCCCATAATGCCTTACTTTGTGATTGTTTTCTTGGTTAGGAGAGCAGAAATATGACTGTAATATTCATGCTAATGTTTGTTTTTACATTTTGTGTGATCATTTTAATATCAATCTCAAATCATCTCCGTTCTGTGCGTTTCAGGTTACAGACCATTCTGAGCCGTTTTGATGAAGTGCTGAATTCGGGTAACATGGCCCTCAGCCTGAGTCAAGGTAAGTTAGCTTTAACTAGCTGAATCTTGTTTTGCAACACTCATCTCCATTAGCTTCGGTTACAATGCTAATATTAGTCTTTGTCAGTGTCTTTGACCACAGTCCTGAACATAACCCTTTGACATTTGAGCCCCAGCTTTAACCAGAATGGTACTTTCATCTGAATGCTAATCCTCATGTTTTTCATTAGCATTAGCATTACTAGAGGGTTAACATCAACATAAACCGATTGGCTTCTATTTAATGCTGGATTTCTGCGTGTCCCTTCTGTCTCCAGTAAGTTAGCTTTAATGCGAGTGCTAGCATCTAAAAAAGGGAGATGGTGTCAGACTTCCACGGCCTTGGAAATCTCCATGATGTGTTTGGCATATGTCATGTGATGGCAGTGCTGGATCTCCAGACGGGTCACACTGTGCTGCTCACATTTGGTTGTGGTAGTTGTGTAGTAGTAATGTGTTTTACAGTGACTTTTCCATGGTTGCTTTTTTCATGGTTGCAGCTGTTGACTTTATGGGGGTAAACATGTGTTTATACATGTATTAATGGGGTCGCCTGGGTGAGGGGATCTGATTGTTGGAAGACCCGAAACACCCGATGACCCCAGGAAACATCACTGATGATGTGTCCAGGTGCATCACATGGTGAAGTATGCTGAAAGTGGGTTCAGTAGTGTCTTTGACTTGAGTGAAGGGACATTTCTTATCAGATATGCACAATACATCTGTACTGGGGTTGCTAACGATTCATCGACGATCGATTAATTCTCGATAACAATTGAATCAACTTAGCAATGGTCGATTAAGCAAGGTTATAATTAAGTGCGGGTGGGAGGGGAGGGAGGGATTGGTTGGTGGGGAGTTGATTTCATCCGTGTTTTCATGTTCTCATTCTGGCTTGTTTATTGTCAAAAAAACAAACAATAGTTTTGAAGCCCGTGCTCATGTACACCTACATTAATGTCTTCAAGCCATGCAATGGATTAGGTAAGCTAGCTGTTAATTTCGAACTATTATATGATAACTTGGTTTGCTTTGTTTAACGGTATAATCGTTGAGTATATGCAGCCGTTTACTGCTGGTTCATGCCTGTTCAAACTCTTTTCCGGTCACCACTTACCTGAATTATTTATTATTGTGCTTTGTGTGTTTTGAAGCAATTAGCTATATTGTATGTCCTTAGACATAAGTGAGTTTTGGGTCTAACTATGGAGTACCCAATTTTTAATATCTCAACTTGCGGTAACACTTTAGTTTACAGTCAAATTCTCATTAATAACTAGTTGCTTATTAGCATGCATATTACCTGTTTATTAGTACTTCTAAAGCACACATTAATGCCTTATTCTACATCCCTTAATCCTACCCAATACCTAAACTACCTTACTTATAAGCAGTAATTAGGAGTTAGTTAATAGTCAAAGTCATAATTAATAGTGAGAATTGGAACCTAATCTAAAGTGTGACCCAACTTGCTCTTTATGGTAATACAGCACTAATGCAGACCCATTTCCTATAATCTGGAAAACAGATTCAGACTATTCCTCTGCTCCTATAGGCAATTAAATGAATGAAATCAGATTCATATTGATCTCACAGACCCTACACATTTCAACATGTCTCCTCAAAAGTATTGTTGAACTTCCAAAAGTGTTAAACTATGTTTTACCTGGCCATGTGCCTTGAGATGTTGCCAGATTTCAGTATAAGAACAGGAAGGGGATTGATAACCATGCAACTAACTTCCTCACCAGTCATTTTTAAATTTGGCAGAAGACAAAGTGGAGGACATTCAAAGAGTTTTTTTTCTGTCCAATGGCTTTGCCAATGGAGCCGCTGTGAGGAGAGGGTTCTAGAGAGAGAGCTGTGCCTGTCACGGCATTACTCTGACACAGCGTGACAGAGAGAGAGAAGGAGAGAGTGAAAGAGCTGCCTCTTCTCAGAAGCGTTATAGCCATGTCTGTGGGTGACGATGGAGATGGTGAGTGCGTTTATCTAATAAGTACGTAGTATAGAAATAACTAAGCTATTGTGTTGTTTGTGTACATTAGGTATGCATTGCGCTCTGTTTATTTGGACTGGATGCAATCAGATGCTAGTCAGTCAGGTTTTTTTGTTTTTTTTTAGTTGTTTTTCAGAAAATACTCTCTCCTATGGCTGGCTATTCTTTCAGCTACTTGTCTTTAAAGTCGCCAACCATTAAAGCAATGGGATTTGATCAGAATATATTGCATTATATCTCTCTGACATACTAGTTATATTGGTTTTTGCATCAGTGGGTTTTGTCCCTTGGGAGTTCAAGTTTGACCTGGTTTCTAGGGCATTTTGTTGCCGCCGCTACCCATTATTAGACTCCTCAGCTCTTGGCCTCGAAATTGAAGTACACTATAAGATGCTGTGTGTCTCTTGACTATAAATGAAGCTTTAGAGTACTTATGTTCGCTGTTCATTTTGGTGGGCCCTTCTACACAGGTCCTTCTCGTCATAATCCTGATAACCAGATTAGATAGCCAGTTAAGTTACAGACTGACCAGTGAGGACTCAGACATCAACACTCACTCAGTCACCCAGCAAGAAGCAATATGGTGTTAGACTGACAGTATGTGTTTCCAGGTCAGTTTTGACTGAGAAATGTGTCATGTACTAGTGTGTTTTTAAACTACCTCTGCTGTGTTACATACTGCTATTCTTGATAACTGTCAATATGGTTGTGATACTTTTTTTTTTTTATCAGTAACTGTCACCAATACAATAATATCACAACTCTTTCAAGAAATTATGTATTAATCTTTTTTTTTTAGCTTATTCATTGATCGAATAGAAATAATTGTGCATTGACTTATGAGTACACTGCATTTCTTTGTGACTTTTATGATGGGTGGCCTTTTCCCTAAAAATATTCATAAAAAATTCAACTTAACTCATAAGTATAGAAGCAATATCTTCCTTTGAAGCAAATATTGCTTTGAAAAATATTTCTGTATGACTTTATTTTAAGGTGACGTAGTCACACGTTAATACATGTACTTACTATAGTAATAACAATAAATTATACATAATTACAAGTAACTAGCCCTAAACCAAAACCTAACTGTGACTCTGTAGTAATTACATGTACTTAATTAATATTACTCAGTACTTTAGTACAATGCAACTACGTCACCTCAAAATAAAGTATAACCAATTTTTCTACTCATAACCTCTTCTGCTGCTGCTTAATAAAAAATATAAAAGTTTTCTGATTTCAGCAAGCCATTTTTTGCTGACCAAAATTCAAATCAGTGTGAATCAGCCCTTTTTTCTCTCTCCAATCTTTCAAATCCACTGATGTGGGCTGATCTTGTTGTCATGGCAACAGCCTTTCGCAAGCGGCCATCTCTCTCTCTCTCTCTCTCTCTCTCTCTCTCTCTCTCTCTCTCTCTCTCTCTCTCTCTCTTGCTTCGTCCTTGCCTTTTCTCCCTTTTCCCCCTTTTCCCTCTTTTCCCTTCAGCTTGTCCCCTCTTTCTCTCTTGCTTCCTGTTGCTGTTTTGTTCCTTTCGGCCGGGCTCATTCTCGATTGATCTCCCTCTCTGCGGTCGTTATTGGCCCGTCCTTGTTGAATTGTTGTTCACGCCCTCCTGTCTCAACAAAGGGTGGGTTATGCTACTATGCTAATAATGCTACACACATAGTCAGGCACACAGAGCCCTTTCAGCTCCGCAAGTGGGGTCAGCATCCATAATGTGTCAGTGCAATCAGGGTCACAATGCCGATTGCCCACACACACACACTTTCATATGCAATCAAAGACCATGTCTCGGCTGTAGGGGTGTGGCCTTCGTTCTCATATGTATTTATGCATTTTATTCAACCCCAATTCCCCTGTGCATGTTTGACCGTGAATGTGTTTAAACTAAGGTGATCATGCACCGACGTGATGCTAATTAGCTTAGCTTGAGCTTCAGATGAAATGAGCCCGATTGACATGCAAGAAGCATCCTCAAATCTCAAAGCTCACTGGCTGCTTAAAGGTGATGTCATCACTCTCCTGATTGGCTCTTCGTGTGCTGGGAAGGAAGGGGGGGGTGGACGGTGCGCAGCAAAGTGCGAGGGAGTGATGGAGCAGGAGACGAGGGGGGATGGAGAGAGAGAGAGTAATTGAGAGAGAGAGAAGATGCCGACCAGCTTTTGGGTGGTGGTTTCTGTGAACTGTTGTGTGTGCCTTGCCGATCCGTCTGGGGATATTTTGTCACCGTGAGAGTCACTGTCATGTGAGCGCCAGCTTGGGCGTTGCCTCGGATACGAGAGAGAGCCACGCCCGCCTTCAGGCATGAGGCGCCTCATCTGCAAACGCATCTGTGACTGTGAGTGTCTTCTCGAAATGTACCTGTTTGAAATGATGCTGGTGGCTCAAATGAACGTTGACATCTGAATCAGTGCAGGCATTGGATGTCGCCCAGGTGCCGTGGAGATTTGGGGCGTTTTAACAGCTGGTAGATGAAACGAAAGGCTGTTTGTGTTCTTACTGGAAGCGCCCAATCTGTTCTTGTGTGTGGGTGGCTTTGGGCTTTTGAGTTTTGAAGGCATTTCTCTTTGTTTGTGAGTGTGTGTGAGCCATTAACTGTACCTATACTTCCTGTTTTTGCTGTTCAGTAATTGATAGGCCCCTAATAGTTCCTGGTTCTGGGCTGGTCATTGATTACTGAAGCTGATATTGTGGTGGGGAGGAAATCAGACCCTGTACTCGGCACACTTGGTGATATAATCCTAAAACCTATTGGGTTTCAGAGGAAGTGGATTTGTTTATTGATATGTATTCTGACAGATTTCCTTTTTATTGAACCAACTGCATTGGGACTAGAATATGAGACTATGCAAGTTGGCACAGAAATAAGTGGTTTTTGCTAATCATTGTGCAGTAAGTCTATCCTGAAACAAAATTTAAAATTAGCTCATCTATTGAAATGCTGCCTGCACGTCTTGACTTTGATAACCAATTGATTCATCTTCTCGTTGCTTCTCTCAGATCGTAGTTTTGACGACGATGACTCTGTGGATGGAAGCAGGCCGTCGTCGGCTCAGGCTGCGTTTAAAGTACCCAAAGTACCCAAGAAACCTGGAGAAGCTGCCGGCGGTGCCAGACGACCCAGTGCTACTGGTGCTGCCAAGACAGGTGAGACACGTCTAAAGCATTATGATGATATGAATATATATGTATTGGTTGGAAATGAAAAATGGCTTATATATTTATTATATAACCATGTTGTAAATCCTATTTATTTTTAGACCAGTGCAATAATGGACACAAACTAAAACATTTCTCATAACAAATTATTCCGTCTGGCATAAGTGGAAAAGCAACTTTACATTACATAACGATCAGAACAAAGGACTCAACTAATATTATAAAAGAGATCATTACACTCCTAAATTCTGGTTTGATGAACCACATTCAAAGCTGTTGTAAAATAGTGGATATATACAGACGCTTGTACCGGTTCATCAGTTGAATTCTACAGCAAGTTGTGATATTGCTTCGCAGCCTTACATTTATTTAGCTTTGCATTATTCATATCTTATTTGTCAGTTTTTGAGACTTGACTTGTTTGGGACACATTTTGCCTTATATTTTTTTATTACTCTACTTTATGGTTTTGCATTGTTTATAAACAAAATACCTGCTACAGTGTATAAAAATCTCTATTGGTTGTAAAGTCATGAATGGAATCTCTATCATTGTACGATATATATATATATATATATATATACACACACACACTATCTTAACACCCAGTTCTACAAGTTTGAATATCATTGAAGGAAAAGTTACAAAAGAGGCTCTTAAGAAGAAATAATGAATAATGAGTATTTAGTTTGTTTGTTTATTATTTCAATGCAAGTTAGAGCTGCACAATTAATCGTTAAAAGATCGCGACCTCAATTCAAACACACACGCAATCTCATTCCTAAATGACGATTCGCCTGTGTCTATTAAACCTTTGACAAAATCACACCAGAACATTCAAATATGCATTTGCACTGCTGCTGACAGAGAGAGCAGTGATCATGTATAGGTGTGAAACAGCATCACAAACAGCCTTTTCAACCACACAGTGTCATTATTTCTGTGTTACAATAATTCATATTATCACAGAAGTACTGGGATAAAAGTTTAGAGTTCAGATGAACACTGTCTACGGAAGCAATCAAATATGAGTAAAACGCCTTTTTGAAAGTAACTTCAAATAATGTTTGTAGCCAAGTGTCTGTTAAAAAATATATTGTCTTTGATTCATTCATTGAAGAGATTCGTTCAAAAACGCAGATTCATCCAGTAAAGTCATTGAATCATTCATTCAACCTTTTTTTTTTTTAAATGATTCATTCAGAATAATTAAACATTTTAAGAGTGCAGCAAATAACATTTTGTTAGAACCTCTAGTGAATTAAATGTTATTTTGTTTAGTTGTCTGTTGAGAGTCATGATCTCAGTTTGAAACAAAAAATTGTGATTCGCAATTTATCCAGAACCGTGCAGCTGTAATGCAAGTACACACTTAATTTCATTTTCAAAATTCATTTCAAATTCATGTAATTTTTGTAGCCCCATGAACTGATGCTTTTACAGAACGAGAAGTTTGCACAAATACCTTTTTACAAATACTTGGTTTGTATCAGCAGCAGTTCACAGTGAATTGATGTTTCTGCTGAGGCTCATTACTGAGCTTTCGCTTTTAAAAAAGGTCCACCCAAAATGGGCCTTCCTGAAGGCTGACTGACAGCTCACTGGTGCTGATGTGTTTATCAGACTCTCTGTTGGGAGTTCTTACAGGCCACACCCCCTCATGATTGATCGTTCAATTACAGCCGGACAGGAAGACGGACAGGAAGTCCATTAGGATTGAGAGCTGTTAATGTGTCAGATGGGTTTTCTCCCTCCTGTAATAGGTTGCAAAGGGCTATTTGACTGAATATGGTGTACAGTTTTAAGAAAATCATTTTAAAATATAACGTGGTTTACAACTTCTTCCCCCACCTATTTATATCACACATAAACCTATAACATAATCACATGCTTAGTACACAAAGAACACCCTACCTTTTGCATGGCAATACAACGATTGCCATAGTAACACCTGATTGTGCTCAGTTTCTATGGTAGCGGCTGGAACTGTCAGTTGTCTGTCGGCGTGATTGAGATTAAAAGTGTTAGACAGATGCATCTGGCCTTCATAAACTTCATAGTTGTCTTGTGTTTGTGTTTTAATGGATATCAATCGTGTGTGTTGCAGGAGGCTCTAAGGAAGCGGCAGGAGCTGTGGATGAGGAGGATTTTATCAAAGCATTCACAGACGTCCCCACGGTTCAGGTGAGGCGCACACCTGCCTATAAATGAGGGAAGTGTCACTGAATTCCTCAGAACCTAGTTACAAATCTACCTGAGGGTTTCATAACGTTCACATTGATGTTTGATCAAAGGCTTGGAAGTGTTTGTTCTAAAACTCGTGTGTCTCTCTCCTGGCGTAGATCTACTCCTCACGGGACCTGGAGGATAATCTAAACAAGATCCGTGAGATTCTATCTGACGATAAACACGACTGGGACCATAGAACAAGCGCGGTGAGTTTAACATACACGATTTAAACACTTGTGCAAGCTTTTTAAGTCACGCTAGTTGATATAACAGTTGCCTTGGACTTACACTGACACCTAGTGGTGTGGATGCAGCGTTGTGCCAAACCACGTTTTCAGTCACTAATGCCACTGTTTAAAAATGCACTATTTACAGTCAGCCATAATTAAAGGAGAACTCCGGCGCAAAATGAACCTGGGGTGTAATAACACATCGGTACCGAGTCGACTGTTCTCTGGGGTTTGTTTTCATGATAATCGAGTGTAAAGAGTTTTATCTCTAAAAACTGTTTAGCTTATAACGCTAGTATATGGGGCATATAATAAGTAAAAAGAGATCGCTAGTTAATACCACTAACAAGGCTCAAAATAGCCCCACACTAACACGGTAGCATAATGAGGGTCTCTACATACAAACCGAAGCACTGAGAACTTTGTAAGTGTACAGACAGTTTAATAATAATATACTTTATAAAGACAGTACCATCGCGTATACAGACAGGAGCCATCTTTGGGAAACAGCCTCGACCAGTCGACAAGTCTCCTTTAAGTGATCAAGTGACCTAACATGTCCAGTTAAATGGCTGTTACTGAGATAAAGGAAGTCAATTCGACTGGTCATGTGATCTCAACATGGTGGCCCCCAAGAGGGGACTCACTCTGTGTATAATAAAACAGCTTTCATTAGGTTACTGATTCGACTGCAGTCAATTCATTATTAATTTCTTTGTTTAAAACTTTTCAATAAGGCAAAACAAGTGACCAACTAGCAGAAATTTTTTTGCTCTCACCGTCGCAAACGGAAGTAGCAACACGTCTTTTTCCCCCCTGTATTTTGATGACCATCTGAGTGTAACGGATTATGCAAAAGATAAATGTAGGGTTGTGGCTCGTTATACCCACTATTTCTTAACTGAATTTTGAGATGTGGGCATAGCACTCAAAGATGAATGCAAGCTTGCAGTTAGATCTCTTTACTGTTACTACTCTCATAAAAAATACACTTACACCTACACTTGCTTGTAGGTTTAAAATTCTACAAATGGCACATTTAAGGTCCAACAACACATATTTTATCAAAATGTATTTTAGTCACTCCTACTCCATTGCGTCTGTTTGGTGCGCACTCGTTTACTGAAGTCTGTGAAGTTTACCAGAGCTCGCTTGCATAAGGCTCGTCCAGGAAAATGGAAATGTTTGCATGACCTTAGTTCAAACATTTACAGACGGATAATATACCTGTGACGTGAACGTTATGCACTGAGAAAAAACATTACATCTCAAACGCATTAAACTAGTATCTGTCAGAGCATTTGACGGGGTAAGCTGCGTTGAATTACTTTCTTACGAGTCATTTTGAAGCCCTTAATATAAAGCATGTCTCAAGTTTAGGACAAATTGGATTATGCTCTTCCCCGCAGCAGATCACTGCTTTCCTCTGCTTTTTTTCAGATGCGCTCATAACATCAATCTACTGTATATCGATATAAACGGTGTTGCCTCTTTTTTTTTTTATATACAGATATATCGTACATGCTCAATATACTTGCAGTCAATAGTGGAGGACTGTGGCAGACTAAATGGTTGGAGAAGTCCTGCATCACCAGAGAAGTCTGTCGTCTTAAGGCCGGCATACACTGTGCGATTTTCGTCCGATTTTGAACCGAATTCTGACTTGTGCGACTTTTTTTCGGGCCGGGACGATTTTCAGCTTTGTCGTGCGTTGTTTGTCATGCATTGTACAGGGGGAAACGAGGCGATAGACCACTCACGACCGGCAATCGGATGGTCGGAAGAATTTCTGGCATGTCTGAAATATATCGAGACTATATCGCAGAGTTGAAGCAAAGCTACGAACTGATTGCCCTAAACTCAGTGTTTTTTCCCTCACTGCGCATTTGCGAAAACAGAAGAAATAAAATGAAAATTTTAATTTTAATCTTAATTTCTGTCGCTATCAAACTAGCTACAAGTTACTGTTGCTTACCTCCAGTTTGTGTTGCAAAATGGATAAACCATATATTAGGCTATCCACGTCTTCCAAGCCACCTGCGATGTAGCTACAGTGCCCCTTTAATTTATTAAACAATGTCCATGTTAAACAAACTATTCTTGAAATAAAGCTGTATAAATACTAATATTACAACAATGCTAATAATAATTTAATACATAAATTGGAAATGCTAAATCATTTTAATATAGATAGCTGATGCTTGTTTTGACAATATCTGGATACATGATATCATCTATTGGCGCAACCAGGCACGGGGGTTTATTGCACATATTTCACACGTATAGTGTGAGCAGTCAAGCCGCAGCTCGACGCTCGGACCATATAGTGTGAGCACATAAACCCTGAGCTTTAGCTTTACATCGCATGCGAGCTACTCGTTCAGTGTGAGTAGGTGCCTTGCTGAAATCGCAGACATCACACAGTGTATGCCCGTCTTTACCGGACGATTGAGTTGACATTTTGATTGAACATTACAAGGCCAAAATAAAAAATTGAAATGCATGGATGAATCGTTCACAATAAGATCTATAAAATGCATTCACAAAATGCATAAGGTGAATTTTCATTTAATGCCGACTTTAAACACATCACCATTATGTTTCCGTATTTTGTTTACAAGTGACTGAACTTGTTTGCTGAATAATTGTGGTTCCATTGAAAATTCAAGAGGGAGTGGCATTGGGATGCACTAGACCTAGAGTTTTCTTTGTGAACATACATAGGGATTGTTTACACTTTAAAAAAAAATCTCTATTCAACATTTATTTATGGATTTTTCTGGCTTTTATGTAGACATTTGTGACACCCTCTTGTGGTCTTCTCCCCCCTCTCTCCACAGCTGAAGAAAATCCGATCTCTGCTGGTTGCCGGGGCAGCAGACTATGATTGTTTTTACCAGCACCTGCGCCTATTGGATGGTGCATTTAAGCTGTCGGCAAAAGACCTGCGTTCTCAGGTGGTGCGGGAGGCTTGCATCTCAGTGGCGTGAGTGTCTAACTGACATCTTGAACTATGTTAACTCAGATCTCCGACATTAGAAAGCTGTGTTTGCATAGTATGCAGATTATTGTGATCTGTTTTCCATCAACCGCTTGATTAAGGGCTAGAGACGAGTCGACAGGCTCATAGAGCAAAGCGATTCCTATTTGCAGTCTACTGGATCTTGCTATTGTTTTGTGTTCATTGTGAAGAGCACCAATTTATTGTGTTATGTTTGTGCAGGCATCTTTCCACACTATTAGGGAATAAGTTCGATCATGGAGCAGAGGCCATCGTTCCAGTGCTCTTCAATCTCATCCCTAACTGTGCCAGAGTGATGGCTACATCTGGC
>JAPDVR010000010.1:4896943-4899443 GCA_026230005.1 Gila orcuttii | reverse complement strand
TATCTATCTATCTATCTGTCTGTTTATCTATCTATCTGTCTGTTTATCTATCTGTCTGTCTGTCTATCTGTTTATCTATCTGTCTGTTTATCTATCTATCTGTCTGTCTATCTATCTGTTTATCTATCTATCTGTCTATCTACCTGTTTATCTATGTTTATCTATCTATCTATCTGTCTGTCTATCTATCTGTTTATCTATCTATCTATCTATCTATCTATCTATCTATCTATCTATCTATCTATCTATCTATCTATCTATCTATCTATCTATCTATCTGTCTGTTTATCTGTTTATCTATCTATCTGTCTGTTTATCTATCTATCTGTTTATCTATCTGTTTGTCTATCTACCTGTCTATCTACCTGTTTATCTATGTTTATCTATCTATCTATCTATCTATCTATCTATCTATCTATCTATCTATCTGTCTGTTTATCTGTTTATCTATCTATCTGTCTGTTTATCTATCTGTCTGTCTGTCTATCTGTTTATCTGTCTGTCTGTTTATCTATCTATCTGTCTGTCTATCTATCTGTTTATCTATCTATCTATCTATCTGTCTGTTTATCTATCTATCTGTCTGTTTATCTATCTGTCTGTCTGTCTATCTGTTTATCTATCTGTCTGTTTATCTATCTATCTGTCTGTCTATCTATCTGTTTATCTATCTATCTGTCTATCTACCTGTTTATCTATGTTTATCTATCTATCTATCTGTCTGTCTATCTATCTGTTTATCTATCTATCTATCTATCTATCTATCTATCTATCTATCTATCTATCTATCTATCTATCTATCTATCTATCTATCTATCTATCTATCTATCTATCTATCTGTCTGTTTATCTGTTTATCTATCTATCTGTCTGTTTATCTATCTATCTGTTTATCTATCTGTTTGTCTATCTACCTGTCTATCTACCTGTTTATCTATGTTTATCTATCTATCTATCTATCTATCTATCTATCTATCTATCTGTCTGTTTATCTGTTTATCTATCTATCTGTCTGTTTATCTATCTGTCTCTCTGTCTATCTGTTTATCTGTCTGTCTGTTTATCTATCTATCTGTCTGTCTATCTATCTGTTTATCTATCTATCTGTCTATCTATCTATCTATCTATCTATCTGTCTGTTTATCTGTTTATCTATCTATCTGTCTGTTTATCTATCTCTGTCTATCTACCTGTTTATCTATGTTTATCTATCTATCTATCTATCTGTCTGTCTATCTATCTGTTTATCTATCTATCTATCTATCTGTCTGTTTATCTGTTTATCTATCTATCTGTCTGTTTATCTATCTATCTGTCTATCTATCTGTTTATCTGTCTATCTGTTTATCTATCGGTTTATCTATCTATCTGTCTGTCTATCTATCTGTTCATCTATCTATCTATCTGTCTATCTACCTGTTTATCTATGTTTATATATCTATCTGTCTGTCTATCTATCTGTCTGTTTATCTCTGTTTATCTATCTATCTGTCTGTTTATCTATCTATCTGGCTGTCTATCTATCTGTTTATCTATCTATCTATCTGTCTATCTATCTGTCAATCTACCTGTTTATCTATGTTTATATATCTATCTGTCTGTCTATCTATTTGTCTGTTTATCTATGTTTATCTATCTATATGTCTGTTTATCTATCTATCTGTTTATCTATCTATCTATCTGTCTATCTACCTATCTGTTTATCTATCTGTCTGTCTATCTATCTGTTTATCTATCTATCTGTCTGTCTATCTATCTGTCTGTTTATCTATCTATCTGTCTATCTATCTATCTGTTTATCTATATCTGTCTATCTACCTGTTTATCTATGTTTATCTATCTATCTATCTGTCTGTCTATCTATCTGTTTATCTATCTATCTATCTATCTGTTTATCTGTTTATCTGTTTATCTGTTTATCTATCTATCTGTCTGTTTTTCTATCTATCTATCTGTCTGTTTATCTATCTGTCTGTTTATCTATCTATCTGTCTATCTATCTATCTGTTTATCTATATCTGTCTATCTACCTGTTTATCTATGTTTATCTATCTATCTATCTGTCTGTCTATCTATCTGTTTATCTATCTATCTATCTATCTATCTATCTGTCTGTTTATCTGTTTATCTATCTATCTGTCTGTTTATCTATCTGTCTGTTTATCTATCTGTCTGTCTGTCTATCTGTTTATCTATCTGTCTGTTTATCTATCTATCTGTCTGTCTATCTATCTGTTTATCTATCTATCTGTCTATCTACCTGTTTATCTATGTTTATCTATCTATCTGTCTATCTATCTATCTATCTATCTATCTATCTGTCTGTTTATCTATCTGTTCATCTATCTATCTATCTATCTGTCTATCTACCTGTTTATCTATGTTTATATATCTATCTGTCTGTCTATCTGTCTGTTTATCTATGTTTATCTATCTATCTGTCTGTTTATCTCTGTTTATCTATCTATCTGGCTGTCTATCTGTTTATCTATCTATCTATC